>DWFO01001194.1:0-16612 GCA_018246595.1 Mimoniades nurscia nurscia | reverse complement strand
TTCGACCCGGGAATCGAACCCGGGACCTCCCGATCGGCAGTCGCACTTGCAACCAACACGACCAACGAGGCAGTCTTTTTTAATATTGAACGTCAAATATTTTATAACTTAGTAATAGGAATTTTATATTTCCTTTTATTCCTTGTCATCTACGTATGTAACAATAAACTTACATATAAGGCTATAAATATATGTATGTAATTATTTATAACGCTTTACATTCTAACATTGCATCATGCTATTATCAAAACTGCATTTCTAACACCAAATAAAAACAAAAACAGTTTAAATTTATTAAATCCTAAACGTGTTCTTGAGTGCGCGCTTACAGATCGATTTAAATTCCAATTTCAAAAACCAATATTGACCGACTATTACAATAGTATGTAGTTGATTTCCATTTTTATAATATCACGATGGAACCATCATTGCATTCCATCAAACAATTCAATTTATTCCCACTACAAGCCGGTTTGTCTATCCGAACCCAAAAATAAACGAGTTTTCTCGTGACTCGTTGAATATGTAATAGATTAATAAGTAAATAACCATCGTATACAATGCCCCATAAGCACATATTTACAAGTATCTATTAAAATGAAAGGCAATGAAGGTACGGGCCTTCGTAGTGGTTAATAGCCACATTAATTCCTATTTAATCCGATGTAGGAACTGCGAATATAATTAAACATTTGCTATCTACTAATTCCAAAAAGCCCATTCTAAAGGATTGTTGATAAAATATCTGCAATTCAAAGCAACTTCACGCCTATATTCAACGAAGAGGTAGGCAGAGGAATGTAGAACACTTCCACGTTTCATCAGTTACGTTTACGTCCTACTATGGAATAGGTGGTGAGCCTATTGCCATACACCGGGCCCATATCCAGAATCCGAATAACCACTAGAAAATATAATTTAGAAAAATTTAGTAGTGTCCGACACGGGAATTAAACCCTGGATCTAACGATCGGCAGTCGCACTTGCAAGCAACACGACCAACAAGGCAGTCTGCAATTCATTGTTACTTTATTTTGTGTTTATAATGTTTCATGCGACGAAAGTTCTTCGGAATAAGGTCTATAAATTCTATTTAAATTCAAATCTATAATGTCTACTAACAATTCTATTGGAACTGTTTAAAAAAATTTAGTTGTAACATAATCAATAGCTCGCACAAATGTTGCCCACCTATACTATTGTTAAAAACTGGCAATACAGAAAAAAAGGAGCCGTGACTGTTTTGTTTATTCAATCTATCATATTATAATCTGTGGAGCGCGCACGTGTGGCGGCCTGCGCGCATATGAGCCGACCGCTTTCATTGTTTGGAATTTCACGTTCAATATGGGGCATAAATATTTCGACAAAGCTCTAAAAGGGAGAGCCTATAAAAGAACAACAGATATCCGTTACTTGCCGCGGTTCTATGTTTAATGAAAAAGCAGATACCGATCGCTGCGTTTCAATTTCATTCGTAAGATCCTATTTAATTCGATTTATCAAGATTGCGTCAAAACAAAAGGTATTTGGCAGTATTTTGATGAGTTCTTCGGGATTAAAGTATAATGGAAGACTGAAAGCAAAATGGCGTCGTTGATGAGCATTGCCAGGAAAGCTATTATATATAATTCAATTGTTGAAATGAAACAAATATTATTATTATCGTACTAAACAAAAAAATAGATGATTCTCGTGAAAATAGATGATAATGGAACAATAATATCGTACATATGATTCGGGCGGATTAAAACAAAATGGAGCGTCTTTTATTAAAGTACCAACAGCGAATAAACTGTGCAAATCAGAAACGGAAATTATCAACAAAAAAAAATGTATGAATGAATTTACGAGTACATCAACTATTAAACTTTTAACTTACACGTGCACTTTGTATGTACAAAAATATTTCCCGTATTTATTCTGTTTTACTTTACCCTATCTTTTCTCATCTTGTGTCAGTCAATAACCAAGTTTCCAAAAATAGGCCAATTCAACTACTGACGTCAACCTCCTGTCCACGTGGACGGAAATAGATGTGACTAGCGACCTCTGACTCGAGTCGAAGACTGCAGTTCTCTCGAATACTTTTGTCATTACCAAGTGAAAAGACCTTATCAGTTGTTAAAAAAGGGTACAAGAAGGTAGCTTCTACAACTAGCAAATCCCAAACTGACTGTTGACTTCCAAATTATAATGGTAATATCCACCACCTTAAAATACTTTTCATGCCTTCAAGGCCTCTGTCGTATACGCTACCAGAATACCGCCAAATTTGTATCTAAAATCTTAAAGACGAGGGTAAGCGTATTGTGACAGGAGGACAGGAAATCCCGAAGAGCCTAATTTATAGTCGTGCTGACAACTAAACCAGCCAACCAAATCAGACGACAGCAGGCAACATCCAAGAGTGATCAACAAAGTTTAAATTTAGAATTTTTGATAAACGAATTTGCGAAGCGGTCGCATCTGACTCATTGCAGATACGCAATGTTCAGCTCTACCGGATGCGGTCCGCACTTAGGTAGGTGACCGCTATTGGAGTATTTTTATGTATGTGTGCTTCGAACAGCAGGTTAAACAGTTAAACACCTGATTATATTAATGTATTGGGTATCAATTGTAGAACTTCGTAAGGAGCTTTAAAGGCGATTTAAACAGATAGATTTGCCCTCGCCCGTATCTCTACCGATCATTACTAACAAGGTAGGTACAGGTTACCCGCAAATTGCGGGACATCTGTGGTCAGCCGTGGGACATATAAAAGTTTGCAGCCAATTTTGTGAACCTGTGTACTGAAATTCATATTGAAAGAAATTTACAAGGAGGATAGCAACTAAGGAAATCATAAATGTTTAAAAGCAATCCCAGTTAGGGCCTCTTTATTTTGTCGAGTCTTATTTGCGACATTGTTGTGAAATGTTTTGTGTGGGCATTTAATTTGTTTGTTCATCGATTACAATTTATACTTGTCAAAGCCAAAAGATGTTTACTTTCACTGTGCAAACTAATCTTAAAATCAGGCTTGTTTGTAGTAGAAGCATTAAACAGCGATATTTACGTGATTGATTGGGCTATCAGAGTCCTTGCTAGAAACAAATGAGTTCAGACTTTATGACAACGAAATAATGGCTACATTGCAAAAAATAATATGTCCTTGCTTCTTCTCTCCTCTTAAGCTATGGACAATATTACCCATCACTAATGACTAATCCATGACTAACCATCGTAACTTGCGTGTTATAGGAAAAAAAATACCAAAAAGGGTCTAGTCAGTAGGTACTACGTTCCTTTCTAACACGTGCTTGACTTAAAACCACAACAATTTTTAAAAATAACCAATTATTCCGAACATAATTAATTGTCGTTCAATTTACTGATACGTTCAATTATTATGATTAAAATTCCTTGTTATTCCAAGTACCTACTGTATACTTGTATCGGAATATACTTGTATAATATTCCATAATATACTTGTATCGGAAGATCGGTTCTTCGGTATTAATAGTTTCATTGTCTACCGCCGTCTTTAATACCACGTCATCTGGCATCGTCGTGCGGGCGGGCTGGATGCTGTGCGCAATTGTCGGGGCTCGGGAGTGCAATAAGACGCCGCCGGCCCGAGACCGTCGCACACGTGCATCCGCTGCCACTGTGCGAAGTTATTTTTAAACCAGAAATATTTTTATCTACCGATGAAATTTATGTCCTTACACATAATGGTGGTTAAGGGTCAGTTGCATATTATGATAAAACGAAAGAAAGGCATCTTGATTAAGTTTGGTTTTCTTTTGTTTCTACATAGCGTTGTATCGATTTCCTATGTTTCGAAGTATTTATTATTCGGCATCAGTTTTGAAAATAGGGCCAGTTTCATAATATAATCTGCACGGTACAATAAAACATCACTGCGTACTGCAGGTGCAACCGTTACGTAGTGCAAAGTTAGTTTAACAACTTCAAACGTTTTAATGCTCCACTTACCCTTGTACTTGTATATATGTATTTAGTTGGTGTACACCTACATTTTAGTTGTGTATGTGTGTGTATGTGTTTATATATGTGTGTATATATGAGTCAATAACTTAAACGATTGACTGCCCCGTTGATCGAGTGGTTCCAAGCGCCACTGCTAATTGTGCTCAGTCCTGGGTTGAAATCAAGGGTCCGGTACTAAAGGATTTCAATAACTGAGAATTATTATTGTTGACTTGGAGTTTGGATACCTGTATGGCAATAGGCTCACCACCTTATGGTATGGTGGGTCTTAAACGTAAGTGTGTACTGTGTAGTGTAGGAGTGTACTGTTCTCCTGCCTACCCTCTTATCAGATTAAATCGTGATATGTTACATTTTAACATAAACAATATATCTAACTTTTTGTTACTGTGACGATCATTCCGAAGGGCCTTTGGTGCGCTTTAATCACTTTTCACATGAAATAAAAAACATAGACGAATCTGTTCTGAACTATAAAATTATCGAATTAAAAACCAAAGTGATAAATGAGTACTCGTTTAACAGAGCTGTTAAATATCGCCTCTCCATCTATCGCCATGGGATAATGTTTACGATGAACCCTACGGTTATTTGGGTCTTAATTATGATATCAAAAAGCTGCATAGTCAGGATCCAACACGTGCGTCTCTTTCTAACGCCCTCTAAACAAAAGCAAGCGACGGTGCATCTCGTCGGTCGGCGATTAAACACGATTCTATGCGTGCTCTCGTATTTTCATGTCACATCATTCCTCCGTCCCTTATGGATACAAATTGTAAATGAACCCGCTTCGACTACCATTGACTGGACTTAGTTGTGTGGCATGACATGGCGGATTGTAGATTTGTATTTCGTATTGTTTGAGCGACAGCGTTATTATTGTTATATCTTCAAGCCACGTTCCTTAAGGGGTACGCAGAGAACACCGAGTGTCAAACATCTCTTGTCAAAAGAATGACAGATAGAAAAATGACAAAATATATATTCAATCTGCGATTTTGAAGTAATAGGTTAGATACAAGGGACATTTACTAACTATATATTTCATTGTATAGAATATAACAACGAAAGATACGAGTAGAATGAAAGTAGAGAAATAAAACATTTCAAAACCAGGTTTGTTTTTATTTCCCAGGCTAGTTGTATTTCGCGTTCAGACAAGAGCTCTAGGCCCAGTTTGCAAGGCGCGAAAACGTCGGAGCGGGGTCGAGCTCAGTGGCGTCAGCATATAGAGAAATGAAGTGCAATTTCGCCGAATGCATTGTAGCGAACGGATCGGGGGCCGTATGCCGGCCACGATTACACTGTTACGAATTATTTGATTAGCCACTCGCCAGCAGCCTCTTTTAATTGTATAAAAGTATTAAACTGACGCATTGGTATTGCCAAGCATCTTCAAAAAGCAAATAATATTTAACAAAACATAAAATACGAACTTGCTGGAACTAAACTGTGCTAATAAAAATTTTGTACGACTTCGTGAGTACCTAATCCAATGGTTTATATTTATAACATATTGCTTAAATTTATTTTCGCTATCTCACCGACTTTGACATTGGCTGGGAACAAAAAGCTATCACTTCTTCCATAAAATTAGGCAACCTTATCAGCACTGCTCTCGCTGATACATAAGAAATAAACATAAATAGCGCATCTCAATTTTCATTAACGTTGCAAATCACGTTCGGCGGCACTGCATAATTGTTGTAAATTAAAACAGGAAATATTTTACGGTCTCTTTAACGTACCCGTGGAACTCGTAGTACTGAGAAAGCGTTGAGAATCAACGAAATTTACCGTAACGCCATGATCACCATGAGAGAAATTTTGACGCGTTAGGTCAATAGGTTCTGGCGAACGTGGTAAAACTTTTGTTTCAATCAATAAATCATATTACTAGTAGAAGGTAGGTAGGTGCATAAAAGTAGAGATATCTGACCCTCGGTACTTTCTGCCTGCTCCATGAGGGACCTGACGTGACTATGACGTAACATCACACATTTAATCCCCGAAGAGATAGGCAGAGGAGTGTAGTACACACCCATGTTTCACACCAGTTACGTTTACATCTCACTATGGGATACGTGGTGAGCCTGTTGTTTTACACCGGGCACATAGCCAAAGTCCGAGACACTAGAAAATCTAAATTAGAAAAATCCAATAGTGCCCAACCCGGGACGGGAACCCAGGACCCCCCAAACAGTAGTCGCGCTTGCAACTACGACCAACGAGACAACGGTAAGACTCTACATATACATACATATATTATTAATATAAAATAAAATATGTTTCCATTCTACTCCAGTGGGTTAAATTTTAATGTAGGTACTCATTGTAATTGAAAAATTCATTGAACAGCCAAATGAAAATTTTCAACGAAACAAAAATTTAATTAAACGAGCGTTTCACGTTACTGATTTCTGACTAAAGAATTAAATAACTGAAGTATTTCAGAGATAATATTTGGTAATGTAATAGGAAACTTGCTTTTATGAATAGCTCATTAAAATATTATATTATAGATATCGTCATTAATATTAGTAATATAATACATAATATACAATGTGATAGAAACATGTTTGTACCTACATCCAGTATGGATACAAAATTGATACATATTGGCTAAATTTTATCGTGAATAATTTGAAAGATATTAATTTAACAGTAACATTTGATTGAAATATTTTTTACAATCTAGAACACGTAACGAATTGTATTTCCGAAGTGCCATAACGCAGGGTACTTTCACAAATATTTGAAAAAACCTCTTATTCATTGCATTAGATGGTCTCATCTCATGGCAACTCCTCATATATTCCACATGTCTCAGACGACGGTGACCATTTACCATTAGGTAGCCCCAATAGCATATACATGTTGGCTACATTCTTTAAAAAAGTATGTCATACAATTGAACCGTGCAAAAATAGCTTTAAATATCCAGAGCGTTGTCCATGTGGCGCGACAACCGCGAACCCGCGGCGATCCACGTACGTACCTATGCGGAATGAGCTAATCGCCAAGCAAATCGGCCGAATAGTCAACGCACGACGCGAACATCAAACACCGTTAATGCTCATACTAAAATGTGGCCGCGGATCACGAATGACGACACACAAAACCAACTTAACTCTTACCAACAGCTAGACTAAACAGTTATAATTATTTTCACTTAGGGCTACCGTTACTATTCTGTATTTCAGATACGGAAATCGTTTTGTGTCGAGTAACATTAGCAATGAGCAATTTTAGAAATTTAAATAAGTAAATGCGAAATTAACGAAAATGGTTGATTTGTATGTATGTATGTATATATTAAGGTCTGCAAGGATTGAGATATTTGGCACTATATGCTCGACACCTACCCTTAAAGGTACCTGGTGTGATAATATCTCTTAATAATAATGGAATATAATGTGAATAAATGTATTTAAGTATATGTGATAACTAATAAAAAAACGTGTCTATACGCCTGTAATCCCTGAGGAGGCAAAAAAATATTTATACACAAAAATATTCAGTAAATGGTTGAAATAAGCCTTTCACTTCCGTATATTAAATGAAACGTTCATGAAATACATGAATAGAGTGAGTGCTGGACATCCGGAGATTAATCGCTACTAGGACTTTACGCGAAAACAAATCAACGTGCGTGCAAACGCTACAATAGCACAATCGGGTTAAGCGTTCCCCAAAATGATTAATGCATTCGACTCTATAATGTGTAATTATTGTGTACTGCCCAGCATAGGTAATGTACGATCAGCGGACAGCGGTCGTAGGCAACCAACTATTTACTATTTAACCATGTATCTGAAGTTATCTGAAGTTTCACAACCAGCGAACCCGTGTGGAATGATCGGGTACATAAATGACGAGGTCACTATCGAGTTATGGTCACCCCATATTTCCCCGGGGTGATGTTAATAACACACATGTAACTTGGGCCCTGTTGCTCACTGTGTCTTAATAAAACGTCCACTGGCTCCCCTTAATTTCACATATTTCATCGAATAAACATTGAACGCAGAACGAACTTCGCGTTATATGTACATATATATCACGTACATTCACCTTGATAACGTTTACGCGTGTAGTTTAAATGCAATTAAAGTAAACATAAACATTAAACGTAAGAACGAACGTTATGTCAGATAGATACGATACATTTCCTACGTACGAACATACGTATAATTTGGAGGTGCGGCTGACGAGATATTACGAGTGGGTTCGAGATACGACACCGGTACGTAGCGCAACGTAAAGTGTACGAAACGTACATACGTCAGATGTGCCGGTTATAATTAGACTCGTACGACGTACCGATCGTGTTCTGTAAGTATTCCGGAGCAGACGCGAGCATGTGCCCTCTGTGACCTTAGCGCGTGTTGCACACCTCATTCTGGATACGTCTTACATGTGACGTGTTCTTGAACCGCACACATGTCATCTGGATAGCACTCGAACTTTAAGTACCGAAGACAAGATAATATGAGAGCGTCATGACGTTCAAGTTATGAGCCCCAAAAGCCACAAAATACATAATCGTTCACTGATGAGTTTTATGTAACCGTTGCACGTGGTATTTCGTCGTCTATTTTAATAAATGTTTATTAACAAGCTAATGAATTGAAAAAAAAACTATAAGGATTGGTAATTGTGAGTTGTGAAGGGTCACCCGCCCAAATGTCGCAAGGAATTCAAATGCGAATAAGACAAAAGCGCGACTTCCGCGTACGAACCCTTAAATTCGCGTAACCTCCTTACACAATGTTAATTACATGACTTAGCATGCAAACTGGTATGCGAACGCCAATAGGGGATGTGAAGGGTCCTTGGCGTACTGGTATTGCAATACCGAACAATGCGGTATGAAGTACAGTCACGACCGCATAGCAAGGACTTTGAAAGCAACACGAGCTACTCGACTAAACTCCTCCATTCAAACTATGGCAACGCAAAAAATACTAATTTCCCCCATTGCACATAGGTACTACTGTTAACAAAACTACGACCTACGACACGTAGTAAGTAGCGAATGAAACTTTACGTATGTGCTTAAGCGTCGTACAAAGTTTACTCGGATGAGAAATTTCAACGAAAACATGAATTATTCCGCTTGATTTATGATACAATTAGAACACTTATGTTACTGCGACAATATGATACGTATTAATAAATATTCCACGCGTATATTACAGTTTAAATACACGGGCAGTGTGCCAAATACATTAGGAATAGAGATGTAACATAAAAAGGTAACTATTTTCAACTAAACACATATACGTTGAAAAGTATTTATTACATTCGATAGAATCCTTTTATTAAAGAAAGCGTACAGATTTATTGCAACGCTCATTACAGAGTTCTTACACAATTGTTGTAAAGAAAGAATTTCATCGTGGTTATTGCAAACGGTTTCGTACAAGTACAAAAGTAATTTGAACGAGCGATTCGCGCGAAGCAAATCATTGCAATTATATCACAGTTACAGTGAAAGCTTTAAATAAAGCATAAAGCATTCGCTTTAACGCCCACCAGTACCTGACTTGTAAATGATCAATGATATCAATCTGTCTTAACAAATGCTATAAAACTCCAGTTTAAATTTAAGACACTGCCACACAATAAAATAGAATGCGATATCTAAACAAATACTTGAACGATTGTTTTACGATGACTAGTATGTCGTTTAACATTGAATGTGTGTTCGCGGAGAGTAATACATGTAGTATTTATTGGCACATAGGATTTAGAAACGGATACTTGTCGCTTTCATTATATTAAAGCGGCGTTGATGAACCAAAATATCTCTACTAGTTGTGGAGCGGCGGCGGGACTAATACCTAGAAAATGGCGTTCGCTCACGACTCATGTTTATATACACAGCTGTCAGATCTAATTGTACAAGATGAGAGATCTTAGCTCTTCACACATGACTCACGAGTTCATTAAATACGATGAATACGAACTTGCTCTTCCACTGATATTTTTTTTCTCTACGTAACAGAACGAAAATTATTTCACGAAACCCAATTAGTGTTGTCCACTTTTCCTTAGCTGTACAAGAACTAGTAGAGTCACGAGCTCGGTAAGTCGTCAAATTGTTACATGATTTATACGAATTTAAAACAATCAACAGATTAATAAAAAGTTATTTATAAGTTATATTAATTAAAATAGTCATATATTCGGTCTAGGAAAAATATTCCTTGTAATACTCAGCTACGTTTAATAATTTCTCCTCCCTTAGTAATAACGCAAATGTGCACACACTTGTTAAAGTAAACGGGGCACGACTTATTATGGGAACCAACAATAAACTGGACAATGTCGGACTACACACTCCAACTCCCAACAGTAATTTACAGTTAAAACATTAAGTATTTGAAGTTGTTAATACGTATATTCCATACAAACACTCGGCGCTTGCCCCTAAATTATTATCCAAACGTTTCGGACATGCGATCAAAATATTCGATAAACAATGCCAGCGTTGTTTAAGGCTATTATGTTTCAGAAATAAGTGGGTTCCTATCTAAAAGTGTGTCAACGAAATATATAATGCAACTAGTATCAAATGTAGTAGTCGACTACTATGCTCGAGCATATATGACGTTGTTAGTGAACGTAGAAAGGAAGAAAGAATTAGTACCTAAGGGTGAAAAACTATTTTCGATACTACTAAACCCCACATAACACAATAAATAATAAATGAGGAAGAAAATTTTTTCCCCGTTTTGCCATATCCGCGGGGAATTGCACTTTTATTAAGATAGATCGATGGGGAACGAAATAAGATTAGTTGCCCTTGATCCATGTATTGCAACGCACGCACATGCTACATTAAATGAAATCATTAATAGTTCTGCTTGCAACAATCAACTTTTCAATCATTAACGAAATTCGAAAATTAAAACTAAGTAAAAGCCTCGTTATTTTTACCTTATTCGTCATTTTTTTTAAACTCACTGCTAATTAAAAGCGTACAATGATTTTCTTGAAAGACAAAGTTGTGAAGATGAGACGAAATACTTAGAAGCATAGCGGTAAACTTAATTACCGATTGATAAAGACAAAACACGTACTATCCAGCAACCACACTTAGTCAAATAAGAAAACAATTTAACATCGCGAAGCAGCGTGAGAACTACTCATAACTTAATTGGAACTGGTCTATTGCAATCATCTATTTGGACATGCGCATCCTCATAACGAACGGTAAAAATAACAATAAACACGAGCAACAGATGCGTTGCTGGGGTCAAACATAGGATGTGCAAGTAATTGTGGCGAGTGGACATACACAGCGCACAATGAGGGGAATTGGCCAGCGCGATTGTTGTGCGACCCACGCCCGCGCCCATCGCCATTGATTCAATCAACGAGTTTTAACAAACAAATGCGTAGCGAACCGTAACTGCTCTGCGAGGAACACTGCTTATTGTTCAATATTACATCACTTAGCGTATTCGATGTGACCGTATCATCATTATTGGGAGTATCGAGATGTTTTGTGTGGAAGAGGGTAGAGATATTAAAAATGTTTCGGTGGGTCGGAGAGGTAGAAGGAATAGACGATGACAGAATGACAATAATAAACGAATATTGAAGGACGCAGGTGGCGAGAGAGACCAAGGCTTAAAAATCTTGATCAAATAGGTCAAGTAGGGACTGATGGGGGGGCAGGAGTCTCCGAAACCGGCGTGCTAGTATCAAGAGAGTGATGAATGTAAAAGATCCACGGCAGGTCTAAAAATAAAGATACATATTTAGCACTCTGCCTATTACGATAGAGAACTGGCAAGAAGACAACAATAATAATAATTCGACCAATTTCATCGTAACATGTGGATATTCCTCGCATGCTTGACACAACAAAGTAAGCAATGTTTAGCATATTGGTATAGTTTGATCCAAGAGTAATAATTCTTGCATTGTTTTAAGTCGTGATTAATGTTATATAAACTTCGTCTTGTGTCATTGTTGCAAAGTATAACTTATCCTTGCTTTTATTGAAACTCGAGTGTACTACTATGTTACAACGGCAAGTTTAATACCTTGGAGATTATTTGTCAGCTCTGTTTAAAACTTAATATCATCAATTCACATTAGGGATTGAACAACTTAAATTTAATGGCTTTCCTTTTAAATTCTTATTTTTGTCACGATCACCATGAATGTTTAAATATGCGCTTTTCACTTTTATGTTCATCTCTCCTTATGGACGACCGGCTTCTTACTACGTTACCTCGATTATATAAAAATTAGTTTCAAACATACTGAATGTGTAGTAATGTCAATCACTTTAACGATCACACAGCAATGAGGGTTTTCCTCAGTGTCTTCCACGACTATTTGTATCCTGTTGCTGATTTAGACACAATTGCAAAAAATCCTAACACTCCTTTTTGGCCATGTCTTCAATACAATAAAATATACCAAAACATGCCAAAATAACACAAAAATAAAAGAGTAGAGATGTGCCCAAGATATGCACTATAATAATCCAGGTCAGTCGAGGAGTGTGTACTCGGGTACGAGTGCCATGCATCTAATGTCAAACGACATCTTGAGACGCGACGCGGATGAACGGATACGCCAATTCCGCACCGACAGGGCGCTAGGCGACCGTCTCAGCTATCTTATTCAATTATCGATTTGACGGAAGTGAATATACTCCACAGAAGCGTGAGCATGTCGCGCCTCGACGCGACGTGTGGACGGATCCCATTTCCTATAAGTTACCATCGCAATAGCTGCAACTTTACCGCTTCAACTTTTCTTCGTAGCAAGAATTTTTTGTTAGGTCGTCATATTATTGGATTGAATTCCTCTCCACAAGTTGGTAATAAAGGGCGGTAGATATTAATTCTATTTTAATCTTATGACGTAGACCGTTGTGTGTTAGATTGAAAATCATTTATAATCTGCTACTTAGGGTTACGAATAAATGTAACATCACGCCTGTAATACACTAAGAGGTATGCAGAAGAGTGTATTATAATCTCACGTTTCATCAGTTACGTTTACGTCCCACTATGGAATGGGGGTGAGCCCATTGCGTTAGTAATAAATTGTGTAAAATTATGCGCTTCTGAAGTTTGTAACTAAATAAATATACTTATTCAGAATAATGTGTATTTGAATGAATAAAAATTTATAATTTACAATTATTGTTGATTCTAACAGGAACTGACACTGGTATTGTTGTTTTAAAAATATTTCTACTTTTCTTGCTGGATTAAACTAGAACATTAGAGTAATTCAAATGACGAGCGAACTAAGAGCATCTGGTTGGACTAAGAGGTAAAGAGAAAAATTGCATTAGCGTAAGGCGACGTTCCTGAACTAATTATCCGTCATAAACTTTCTAGAAATAACTTATATTTTTCAACACCTGCTTCTAGTAACGAATTACTGTATTTTTTACCATTAAAATCGTAAACGACTAAAATGTGTGTTTTTCTTTTAAATTCGTTTAAAATATGAACTATGATTCTTAATATTGTCACTACCGACATAAATAATATTTTTATTCATATACAAGAGTGGATATACATTATCATAACCATAGACATATAACACTGCATATCAATCGATTACATACATACATAACGACGTCTAGTAGTTTTATTTTCGACTCAAAAACTCCAAGTGAAGTTATGTTTATGCATCAGCCGTCAGGTAATTAAAGCACCGGCGTCGACGTTAACAGTGAATGAATTTCAGAATATCCAGAACAACTTCAAAGCGCCGATTACTGGCTTGCTCAAAGAGCTTCGTCGCTTAAAAGCTAACAGAGAATTAATTTGCCAATAGAGCATGCTCACAAAGGAGCTGTGACGAGCTCCTGTCCAAACCTGTCCATGCCTTGCTTTTGGATTGAGAATACTACATACTAGCATCGTTCACCAGTGTACGTAACTAAATATAGTTACGTAAGAAATATCTTGCATATACATACATTAAATACTTAAAATATTAATATATAATTATAACAAATCTATCTTTATGTGTATGTAAAACTGATTCTTAAAAATGGTTGGGAACCGAGCGCATAATATCTATTAGTTGTATTTAAGATACTACAAGATAAGAGATGTCGCACCTAAATGTTCATGTTAATTAGAATCAGGCGTAATTATCAAAGGAGTAAGCATGTTAACTAAATGCAAAGAGGAATATCAAGCTATGTATAATAGTCGTAATTAGACTCCTGAGGTCTTGACGAACAGGTACATGCCTCGAGCGCGACCACCCACCACGGCTCATGTACCACGAACTGGGATGAAATTAACAACACCTTGATTTATTTTGATAACGTCAAAAGTAAAGCCTAGCGCGGCCTGATGTATATCGGATGATCTTGAGGGATTATTCTGAGATATCTTCAAGAGTTATTTTTAGTTATTACTCGCTTGGTAACAATGCAAAGTGAAATAATTTTAAATCGTATGTATTGTATACTCAAAAGGTACCTACTCATACGTGATACCTATGTAATCATGAAAAGCTTAACCATGTAGGTACAATTATCCTATATCCTATAAGTATTAGTTTTACAGTTATTATTACATTACACCTAATACACAACATACATGTGAATACATATATCCATATGTGAATTGTGGAACGTTGTGAATATATCCATACTCTACACATACGTGTAGTTCACTCTTTTCTCATTCACATAAAAAAAATATAAACTTTTTTAAGTCATACAGATAATTTAACAACCAACAACCACAGAGATAATCGTTCGTTCAAAGCTAACCAATAGTCAAATTTGAGACTTTCACATTGATCAATATATGTATGTATATAGTACAAGTCTTAACACCTACTGTGGTACTTTCAAAGTGGCACATGTTTCTAACAGTGTAAACTATGTACGTTCGTTACTAAATAAATCATTGATTGTGGCATTCCACTTGAATTTCGTGACGATGACAATAAAGTCATCAGGTGGCGTGTACAATCGGAAGGCGAGAAGGCCGGGGCCGTGCGACAGGTCCCTCCAATTATCAACGCATTCTGCACGGTGGTGGTCGCAAGATGGCGCATCCGTTCCATCCTCAGATGTATGTGTAGTTCTATAATGAGGATTCCACGCGCACCTGTGCCATGCCTCGTGCTACCCATTACAGCGCATTGCGATTTGCAAAAAATGGTACTTGTAATGTGCGACGCGTTTTATTAAAATTCCTCACGATTATAGTTTAGATCGGAACACATCCTACACGTCGCTTCGCTTGGGTTTTTAAATTCAAGACCCATATATAATTATATTTATGCGTGTTTAGTGAAATAGTTACGTGACTTATCAAGTGTCATATTTCTCATATACATACATGTATCAAAATGAACATACAAATATGATGCCAAGAAACGTGTTTACCTACCGTTCGCATTTAAATTATAAATATGAAATGACATAGTGCTTCATGTGAAAATTGTAAAACTCCAAAACACCGAGGTTAGAAAACTCATAAAATATAATGAAGCGTTACAAAGATTTTTAGTTGATTGATTTTCTAGAAAGTACAAATATTTTTCCACAAAGAACAACCTTTTTTTAATTGTAAGTGTAGTGCCATGTCTATCGGTTTCATACAAAACAAAGACACTCAATACATTTAAAAAAAAAATGAGAAATATTAATGATTATTTTGGAAAATAAAATCTCTATCAATTGTAATAATCGATCTACGATTTCTAGGGCTAGTGAGAATGAGCGGTACTGAAAAAAAATATAGTCGATTGATCTCCGCGGCTCGTGACCGGTCGGGTGAAGTACTTGACGGCACGGTGACATGCTCTGATGGCTCCAATGCACCGTTCGATTCGACAGGTGCATATCGCGCACACAAATATATTACAATGCTACAAAATGTATATTTAACTTAACAAGAGATTCTTTTATTAGTACAATGACATAGATTCTCTTAATACAATATTGATAGCAACCTAATTACTTATTCCTTTTATATTCAATGTTACTTTACTGTAGAATACATAAACCTAGATGAAACACATTTATACATACATCAAGAATAAATTTGACAAGATTATCGCGCCCTCAAAGGATATTTAAGTGATAAACATTTGTTATTATAATGTTACCGAATGGAACAGGCTTATTAAAAAAGGTTCTTTATTCAAAGTCATAATCAATTCCGTGTGCTGTGACGTTTTTTTTCTATTGTTTCACGTTTATTATCCTGCGCTGCTCCCAATAAAGACGTTATGTTGAGATATAAAAAGTACATTATTGTGGGCACAAAAAATAAATGACAGCATCGAGGCGTTCCTTTTTGGTTTAAAAGTTTTAGATTACTTTTATTTAACTTGTTTGTGTGATAAAAACGTCACACAAATTTACTAGAATCATTCTAATTTAAGATACATATTAACAAATATACATTCACTTACCTCCATTTCCGGTATTGGTAATAGTCACCCAGAAGTCAATAGTTTTCTCAGGACCCAGCTCCTCATAGTCCCACTTCTTTTTAACTTTCACAACACCACTAGGCTCAACGGTAACCCAAGGATTTTCGTCTCTGATTTTGAATGTTTCGCGGTCGGTTTCCTTTTCGAGAGTAAAAAC
>DWFO01001193.1:0-16617 GCA_018246595.1 Mimoniades nurscia nurscia | reverse complement strand
CTATGGCCTTGCCCCTCCCATTCTGGAGGAGACCCATGTTCCAGCAGTGGAACGATAAAAGGGTCGAAAGTAAGTAAAAGTAAGTGGGCCAAAAAAAACGTACTCCTTTACAAAACAGCATAATTATTTTGTTTGAAAATGTTTACAATCTCTGAAGTTTGCGAAATCATGCTAAATCCTCCGGCACTCTAGGAAGGATCTATGCGACAAATAACGACACTTTTGTTTAGAGAACACCTTCGATTTTTTGAGTTTTATGGGTTCGAAATTTGGCACCTCTCGGGTGCCATACGCCAGACACAAAAGATCTCCATGGCACCACCGTGGTGCCATCTGCACGGAATCGGTTAATTAATTTGGTATCGAGAAATACTTTAGGTATCTCACATCTTATACTTATTGTATATGTCCTTAAATATAGCCATTTTCTTAGGCTCGTAATCGGACTCGACTGTACACAATTCGTCAATGTTGATGTACATTTTTGAGTTAGGGTTAAACCGTGGCCACTGCACTGGAATTTCGGAATTTTCCGGAGTTGGATTGCTGAAAAGAAATAAAGTAATATCACGCCTGTAATGCACGAAGAGGTAGGCAGAGGAATGTAGAACACTCCCACGTTCCACCAGTTACTTTTACGTACCACTATGGAATAGGCGTTGAGCCTATTGCCATACATCAAGCACATATCCGGACTCCGAGCCACTACTAGAAAAGCTAAATTAGAAAATGTAGTAGTGCTCGACCCGGGAATCGAACCCAGGAATTCCCGTTTCCCAGAATTTCCCGGAACCAACACGACCAACGAGGCAGCAAGAAATAAGTGTGCTATTAATGTAATCGTAATTCAGGTCAATATACATTTACGTAGAATGTTACAAATATTGATGTACGTAGTAAAACTATTTGTATAAAGTGTCGTTAGTACACCTAATACTACCACTAGTTCTAAACGTACATGTTAATTTAAATTACTCACCCGGTTTTCGCGAAGTTCGTCCACATCCTACTAACAATTGTTCTAACAGCATCATCTCGTTCATCAGCAAGATATGACATTGTATTCTTTAAAACATATGACGTGTCATCGCCGTGTGCGGCTCCCTTCCTATTTAGTCCCATCGTTGCCTTAAGGTAGTTTATTTTTCCATCATAACAGAATTGATAAAGGTATAGTGGTACGTTTTGACTCGCAAACAGTTCACTACTTATTACTATGCCTGCTACAAAGTCAAAATCACTGAAGAAGTTTACTATCATTTGATCGTTATATTCACAAGTCTGAACGTTTTCTGAATAGGCTGATAAAAGCATCGAATTATATTTTCCTTTATCGAATTTGTCGAATTCGTATGGCCAAGGATCAGTAAAGTTTTTGGTCTCGGTAAGCGCTAGCTCTGCGGATGGTTTTATTAATTTTGTTAAATATCCTTCTTGGTCACAGAACCCTCTTAATATTGGTACACGATTGAACTTTCCTCCTTGTAGAAGATTATAGGGGTTCTCTGTTAATACTGAATCGCCATTGCCAAAATCTTTTTCGATTGTAGGCACGAAATTGAAAAACAATCGGTTCCGTGTATACGTTTCGATCATCTTTGTCGAAACTTCAACTAATAATTCTGGAGAAGCAGCAAGTAAATAATCATGAACGGCTTCGTTATCTTCAGTTAATCCTTTATAACTCATTTCTTCAAGAAGTTTAATACTTAGTTTTTTGGATTCATAATTAATGGCCCAATGGTTTAAGGACGATCCTGACTGAAGAATCGCTTTGTGAAATAGCCCCTTCGCTAGAGGAGATAAAATGAGATATTCACACGAAGCAGACCCAGCACTGATCCCTTGAATTGTTACGTTTAATTTGTCTCCCCCAAAATTTTCAATGTTATCTTGGATCCATCTTAAAGCTTGAATTTGATCTTTTAGACCCATGTTTCCAGCTGCTTCGGGAATATCTAAAGATAGAAATCCAAATACGCCTAATCGGTAATTTATTGTAACCACAACAACTCCGTGATTCAAAAGAAAATCTGGACCTGTTTCACTTTTCAGGATACCGTTTCCACTGACAAATGCACCTCCATGTATAAAGACGATTACAGGCAGTAGAGGTTTACTGGCGCCTGGGGACTGTGGAGTGAAGACATTTAGATACAAACAGTCTTCACTGCCCTGCAATTTTCCCGTCACATGGTCAATTCGACAGGAGATGTGGTTTTCACTAACTGTTGTTGCATCTCGTACGCCATCCCAGGGTTCGGGTGACTGTGGGCTCTGTAAACTTTCACACGATTTTACATAATATCACGCCTGCATTTCCCTAAAGGCGCAGGCTGAGAAGTGCAATACTGGAAGTATTATATTTTACACCAGTTGACAGTGAACCCTGTTAAGACTCAAGTCATAGTCATTGGAAGTCCAAAGTTCATTACGAGGGTTAATTGGAGTCAACTACCGCGGATTATATTTAACGGAGTACAGATCCCATTTAGTGACAAAGTAAGAAATCTTGGTGTCATAATGGACAGCTGCCTCTCGTGGAAACCTCAACTTAATGAAGTTGGTCGTAAGATTTTTGCAGCCGTAAGATCTTTGAGACGGTTAAGTAACTTCTTACCCACTGCCACTAAAATTCAGTTAGCTCATACTTTACTTTTCCCTATACTAGACTATGCCGATATTTGCTATTTGGATGTGACTGAGGAGCAATTAAATAAACTTGAGCGCCTTCAAAATATATGTATAAGGTTTATATTTGGCCTACGAAAATATGACCATGTTTCCGAATACCGCACTAAGCTCAAGTGGCTCCCAATTCGTTTTCGTCGGAATACTCATATACTTTCTGCCCTTTACTGCGTGCTGTTTGATCCTACATCACCGGCATATTTAAAAGAGCGCTTCCATTTTCTGGGATCGTCGCACGATCGTCCATTGCGTTCTACTCTAAATCTGGCTTTACGTATTCCTGCACATTCCACGTCGTATTATGATAAATCCTTTTCTGTTCTGGCCGTGCGACTTTGGAATGCTTTGCCACTGAATATTCGACGTGCGGCAAGTATACATTCTTTTAAACGACTGGTAAGGGATCATTATTCTAAACTTTAATTATATGTTTATTATATTTACTATTGTCATTATTACATTCCATTATTATTACTTGCCTGTGTATTATGATTATTTATTTTATTCAATATTATATTAGTACACCGCTGCCCCGTATCTGATTTCTGTTCAGGAATCCTACCCAAAGGTTGTCTGGTAGAGATCGCTTGTTAGCGATAAGACCGCCTATTGTATATGCAAACCATGAATGTACTCTTTTTATTTTATGTTTTAAATTTTTATCAATTGGTGTACAATAAAGAATATTGTATTGTATTGTATTGTAAAAGATCGTCAACGTAGACAATAGCGTAAGTATAAGCTAACTCACCTAATGCAATCATCATTGCACGCTGAAAAACCAAAATAGCATTACGTAACCCGAAAGGCATAGCTAAAAATTCATACTGCCCGTCGGTCGTTACAAATGCTGTCCGCTCGATGGACTCTTCACTTACAGGTATTAAATGAAATCCACTAGCGCAATCAAGTTTGGTAAAATAATTCGCCCCATTAAGTCGCGAAATTTGTTCAGAAATCAACGGTAACGGGTATCTATCCGGAACTGTATTTTTGTTCAACTCACGGTAGTCAATACACAAACGCTTCGTACCGTCTGACTTCTCAACAAACAACGCAGGACTCGCAAAAGGCGAGTTACTAGGTCTAATAATGTTAGCTTCCAATAACACGCTCACTCGCTCACGCATTACTCTCCGTTCTTCTGGCGAGCAGCGATAAGGTCGTCTTTGCACAATTTTATTTTGATCAATTAAGCGAATCTTTAGTTTATAAGTGTTAACACGGCTAGTAGGAAAACCAATAACAAAATAGTTAGAATATGATTGTAATATGTTAACTAGCGATTGTTTATGTTCAATTGAAATGTCTGTGTCTATTTCGTTAAAATTGTTTATACCGGACCGGGGACTCACTGTAGTGCACAAATTAATAACGTTACTCTTTGTTAGTGTTAATTCTTTCGCGTTTAATTTGACGACGAAGCCGGAAAATAAAATTTCGCGACCTATCATAACATCACTACGTAAATAAACGTCAGGCAGGACATGAAATAAGATTTCGGTTGGATACTCATTGATTTCTACGTTACATAAAATCTGTTCAGTACTGCTAACATTTTTATTTCCTATTCCTGTTAATAAAACTACATTGTTAAAACGTTTACCACGTAATCGCTTAGAAATACTTTCTTTAACTAATGAGCACTCGGCGCCAGAATCAAAGTGAAAAGTTATCGACTGACCATTATGACTAAGTGATCCTGAAGGGGGCTCTTAAGCCGCGGCACGCTTAACGCTTGTATTAATGCACGCATTTGCTCGTTTTGCATTTCGAACATCATTCGCCACTGTGCGGTATCGAGGTTATCGCCACGTGTTTTTTCATTTGCTCGATTAGATCCCACTTCTGATGACGGCGCAACCGTATTATTCGCATTATCATCCGACATAGTGAGCGTATAAAACGGGTAATCGAGCAATGAAACTATTAATACACTATTATAACGATTTATTACATTCACAATTAACTAAACACAATGAACACAACACAATTTAACAATAAAATCAAACCGGAACGATAGAAACAGTTCCTAGCTCGGAGGAGAACTTCCCACGTGGACGACCAAATAGTAACCGACCTTTGGACCGACGTCTCTCCCCCCGCTAGGCTCTGTTGTAGCACCGAATTATTTGCAAGATGGCGACCGCGCCGCCATCTATCGCAATTGGTACTTTGTTCCGTTTTCGGTTCGTTCCCGATGATCGTCTCCGACACGGCCATCCTGCGTTGACACACGACCTCGTGTGTTTATTCTGTAACAAGGACATCATAGCGCAGAATACCGTTCGGTTACTCCTGACGAATTTTTAAAGAAGGTTTAAGCTAGCTTAAGCTCTCACTAAGAATTGAAAAGAAGCTATCGTAATTATTTTAAATTGACCCTAATCCTACATGGTACTTCAAACTGACCATTTTAATTTTAAATTAAATTTCATTAACTAGCAATGCATGACGAACCAAGTACCAATATCATGTCACTCTGCCATCAGCAGTTACCGTTAAGTTATCACAAATCAATAACACAAAGCATGAATCAAACTCGTGGCCTGTGGCTTTTCATTAAGCCCTCACACTCTATTGCACTCCCTCGAATGCCGAGTCCCACGCACTCTATGGTCTCTGCAAGACCCGACCTCCGCCAGAGCCACCCGCACACCGCGCATCCACGGACTACTTACAGTAGATACCGACTTCCAACGGATTACGGCTACGAAATGACTACTGGTACGGTCCGACCAGCCGAGCTACAATTCACCACTATCACTCAACTCATAATTTTCTGTCTCAACTGGTACTTGGCCCTCAGGCATTCTCCTTAACCTGTCATGTGCATACTTGTATGTACGTCTTGAATTTAAAGCTCTCAATATGTAACGATCACCATTAACACTTCTACGACTTTAAATGGTCCTTTATATTTAGGGTCAAGTTTAGTTTGATTACGTTCTTCATTTTGAAGTAACACAAAGTCACCAACCGAAAACTTACACAGTCCTGCCTTCGTGCTATCGAACCGCTTCTTGTCATACTGAGCTGAATTTTCTATTAACCGAGATGCGTTTTCCCGCACTTGTTCGATATCTACAGCAATATCATCATCCCAAGCCATTAAATTAAGAGGACGCGCGATTTTACCGATAAGTAATTCAAGTGGACTTGCTTTTGTAACCCTATTAACAGTACAGTTTAGAGCGAGCTGTACATCTCCTAACGCATCCTGCCATGACCTATCTTCATTCACCTCTACCGCAGTAAGCATAGACTTCAGAGTGCTCATTACGCGTTCTACTTGGCCGTTAGCTCGCGATGATCCGGTAGCTATGAGATGTAATTTAATGTTCTTAGTGTCACAAAATTCCCTGAATTCGCGACTTGCAAAACAACGACCTTGATCAGCGATAATACGCACCGGTGCTCCAAACAATAACACGCTCTTTGTCAAAGCTTTGATACTACTAACAGTGTCAATGTGCAAAGTATGATTTAAAAGAACAAACTTCGTGAACGCGTCAATGAGTACAAACACGTACTCCTTGTTAGCGCGTTTTCCACTGAGCTTACCTGTCACATCGATGTGCACCGTGTGCCAGGGTACGGTCGCCTTTGGGATGGGGTGTAGCTCAGCCTGAACTTTACCAGAATTTGACTTTGCCACTTTACATGTAACGCAGTTATCCACGAATTTACGGACATAGCGACACATACCTTCAAACCAGTAGTAATTATAGAGCTTCTCCAGAGTCTTCTCCCAGCCTAGATGTACAATGGCATCATGTATGTTGTGGACAACTGACCATCTAATACTACGTGGTAACACAGGCAGACATTTGGTCTTGCGGTTGCGTTTAATTTTGCGGTAAAGTAAACCTGAACGTACCTCATATGTTCTTGCAATTTCGTCTTCCAACTCACCATTACTTAATTGAGCTATAACCTTTTGTACCTCTTGATCTCGCTGTTGTTCCGCCAAGAGCCAGTTACCGGAAAGCTCTGTTAAATCAATACGCTTTTGATCCACCTTGATGACTTCTGTTATCTGAGGACGGGGTAAATGATTGCGGGAGAGGAAATCAACATGAGCCATGTTCTTACCAGCTCTGTAGATGACGTCGAAGTCAAACGATTGCAAGTAGGCCCACCAACGATGAACCCTCGGTGTCAGTTCTATTTTATCACGAGATGACTTTAAAGAGTTGCAGTCAGTTACCACCACAAATTTTCTTCCATGTAAATAAGAACGGAAATGTTTTACACTATTCACTACCGCTAGAGTTTCCAACTCGTATGAGTGGTACCTTGTCTCCGCGGGTGTAGTGCGCTTGCTATAATAACCAACCACACGTCTCCTACCTTCTACTATCTGCAGAAGCATAGCTCCATACCCGTCCGTGCTCGCGTCCGTGTGAAGCTCGGTCGGGTGACTAGGGTCGTAAATCGTCAATACGGGTTCTGTTGTTAAAATAGAAATCACCTGCTATCGAAGCTCTTCAAGATTTGCCTTCCAAATAAATGGACACTTACCTGAAGTCAGTCTATGTAACGGAGTCATCAATCGAGAGAAATTGGGTATAAACTGTCTAAAATAAGAAGCAAGTCCTATAAACTGCCTTAACTGTGTTACAGATTCGGGTGGTGGTAAGGCGCTAAGTGCTTCGATTTTTTTTTTATTTGGTCGAATTTTACCAGCCTCCACTTCATAACCTAGGAACTGTACACGTGTTTTTAAAAATGAACACTTTTTGAGGTTAAGTGAAAAACCTGCTTTAGTTAAAACCTCTAAAACCATATTTAACCTCTCTAAACCCTCTTCTTCAGTTCCTGATACAATTAAACATCGCGGGTAGGCGTGATATAAGCTTGACGTGTTGAAATCAGCTGTTAGTGTTTTTTAATTTGATTAAATAGTCATTTTGCATATTTTATGGCAAATCTTTGTATGTAACATTATACTACCTACCAGCATTAATTCCGTTACATCAATCCTTCCTGTTTTAATCTGTCGCCAACATCATCGCCATGGAAGCACTGCACAACTCACTGGGTGCACTGACCGACCTCTTCAACACACGAATGGGTGAATTCCAACAGCAGATCACCAAATCTAGCTCAACAGTCCCGACTACAACATCGCTAGCTACTGAATTTACTACCTTCAGAACGTTCATAATTTCTGCACTGGAAACTCTTCAAAGGCAGGTGGAATTTCTAGGCCGTGAAGTAGACCGTCTAGAAATGAGGAGGCGGCGTAAGATTATCCTGCTACACGGCATTCCCGAAGTTGAACGAGAAGACACCGGAGCTGTGGTAGCCTCAGTCATTGTTGACAAATTGCAGGTGGCTGGGTTCACTTCTGCATCCATTAATCGCTCACATCGACTTGGGCGGCCCATGGAGAAGACACCAAGGCCAATTCTTGTAAAATTCTGTGATGCATCTATCCGAGATAAAGTTTGGTACTCCAAAACCAAACTTAAAGGTTCAGGGATCACTCAGTCGGAATTTCTTACAAAAAACCGACACAATGTATTCTTAGCGGCGAGGCAGCGATTTGGAATTTCTAACTGTTGGACTAAGGACGGCTATATACACGTAATGGCACCGGATGGCTCACACCATCTAGTTGAGTCGCTAACTGAACTCGAGGGAATTGCTCCTGCACCGACAACATCGCCTCCGTTACAATCCGTGGTTCAAACAAGTAAGCCTACGGTAAACAAAGTTGTATCACGCGCCAGGCGAGTAGTAAAAAAATAAACAAAAACTTTGTAGTGCATTCTATCGACTGTTATACTAGTGATAGGCATGTTCGCTTGTTTTGTTTTATTATTGTGTTGATGGTTGTCAAAATGTCATATTGATATGTAGGCACGAGTAACAGTCAATTATGTATAATGCCTGCCTTGGCATCCGTGAGTTTAGTCTGTTTTTATATGGGTGAATTCTACTGCGATAATTAATACATTTTTACTTGCATAATTTTCCTATCATTTTTTGTTTGTAATTTGTTTTTTTTTGTTTTCTTTATTTTATTTTATTGACAGTTACTTCTTCCAAACAGCTGGCGGGTAGTAGAAATGATTGAAACTTGCATTCAGTTTTGATTGTCTTTAACTCAATTATTATTTGTTATACATTTTTACTACCTCTGTTTAATATACATATTTAACTTTAATTCAATTAAGTTTTTGTATATATCTAACTATTTATTTTTATTTATTGGTTTCTTACCTTTAATCTAGTTTCTTTATTTCGTATATACTTTGATCGTATTCATTCATTCACTTTATTCATTTATATCGTTTATTTATTTTGTTGATTATTTTTATTACATCTGTTTATTATATAAATATACAGGTTTTAAGTCATGATAAATTATAATGATTCAATTACTAATCCCTTGCAAATGTCACCAGTGTCATATAGTTCAAACAGTCACGACAGTTTTGAAAGCATACCTCCATTAAATGATGTTTTAGAATCCCATTTCTCAGATGTTTTGAAAAATTTCAATTTAG
Organism: Mimoniades nurscia nurscia; assembly: GCA_018246595.1. Taxonomy (NCBI): domain Eukaryota; kingdom Metazoa; phylum Arthropoda; class Insecta; order Lepidoptera; family Hesperiidae; genus Mimoniades; species Mimoniades nurscia. The sequence goes on along the minus strand of DWFO01001193.1, from coordinate 7,408 downwards.
TTCATATTAATGCACAGAGTATTCCTGCACACTACCCCGACTTCGTCTCCAGTTTTAATAGTAATAATATACATGCAGTGCTTGTCTCGGAGTCGTGGCTTAAGCCGTGTCTCCCTTCAGTTTCATACAGTCTCCCTGGCTTCCATCTGATTCGCAACGACCGCACTGATCGGGGGGGCGGTGGTGTTGCAATATATCTTCGCTCTCATATTCCTTTTACGGTTATTCGAACATCATCTCTGACTCAATCTGGTAATGAGGTCGAATACCTCTTCATTGAGGTTATTTTTGCCCATGTAAAATTACTTCTTGGTGTGCTATATAGTCCTTCGGTATCAGTGGATTATTTTTCTACTTTAGAAAATCTGTTAGAAGAATTATGTCCGACTTACAATCATATAATTCTCATGGGTGATTTGAATACCTGCTTACTCCGGAATGACAACAGATCAAAAACCCTGACATCGATAATAAATTCTGCAAATTTACATATCCTTTCTACAGGAGCTACGCATTATTTTCCCAATAGCACACCATCTCTTCTAGATGTAATGTTCGTTTCTTCTCTTGAACATATTGCTAAGCACGGACAATGTACTGCAGACTCCTTTTCTTACCATGACCTTCTTTTTTTGTCATATAAAATCCGACCGCCTAAGGCTAAGTCTAAAGTTCTCTTTCAGCGCAATTTTAGTGGCATGGATGTTAAAGAGCTTCGAAATGATGCTGCTAAAATAAATTGGGATCTAGTACGTGGGGCCAGCACTATAGACGGGCAGATTGCTATTTTTAATTCACTGATCACTCAACTGTTCGATGTGCATGCTCCCAATCGTCCTGTGAGGGTCAAACATTTACCTGCTCCCTGGTTAAATGATGATATCAGGAAATTTATCGCAAAAAAAAACCGTGCTAAGGCAAATTATCGGACAGATCCGAGTGACAGTAATAAAGAGAGGTATAGAATGGTGCGAAATCGCTGCAACATGGCATGTAGGGATGCACAGCGACGCCATATCCATCAGAACGTAGAAAACGGAGATCCATCCCGTGTATGGAAATTTCTCAAATCATTGGGAGTTGGCAAACAAAAGCATCACGTTTCTCTTCAGGGCCTTAACTTGGAAACTTTAAATTTGCATTTCTCATCATCTTCTGGCATCGATTCGTCTGCCAAAATAAAAACATTAAAATTTCTTTCAAGCATAGCCACTCCCAATTTTTCGCCTTTTGTTCTTAATCAGTTCACAGATTGTGATGTTACTAAGTGCATAAAGTCAATCAAGTCTGACGCTGTTGGTTGTGATAGCATTAGCCGAAAAATGATTATACCTGTTCTCGACATCATAACACCAGTCATCACTAACATTTTTAATTTTTCCATCACCACCCGTACTTTTCCCTCATTATGGAAAGACGCTCAAATCACTCCTCTACCCAAAAGGAACAATCCAAATTCCCCTTCCGATTATCGTCCTATTTCCATTCTACCATTCCTTTCCAAAGTCCTAGAGCGTCTTGTTTATGTCCAATTAAATTCCTTTCTGTCCTTTAATAACCTTCTTAATCCAATGCAGTCCGGCTTTCGGGCAGGTCATAGCACGACTACTGCTTTACTAAAAATAACAGATGACATACGGTTGGCCATGGATAATCGAAGTCTCACAGTGCTAGCGTTGTTAGACTTTAGCAATGCATTTGGCACGGTGGACTTCGATATTCTACTTGGTATCCTGCGCACAGTTAACATATCTCCAACTGTAATTGATTGGTTTCACAATTACTTGTACGGTCGTCGGCAGCGTATTAAAGTCGGGGATGTGATGTCCACTTGGACCTCTATCGATGCCGGCGTCCCGCAAGGTGGCGTGCTGTCTCCACTCCTATTTGCAATCTTCATCAACTCTTTAACTTCTCATATTTCTTCTCCCTATCACCTGTATGCAGACGATCTCCAAATATATACCCACTTTAGTTTAGATAACCTTTCTGAGGCCATAAGAACTGTCAACTCGGATCTTTCCCGTGTCTTAAAGTGGAGTCAACGATATGGCTTGACAGTGAACCCTGCTAAGACCCAGGTTATAATTATTGGAAGTCCAAAGTTCATTTCAAAAGTTAACTGGAGTCAATTGCCGCGGATAGTATTTAACGATGTACAGATCCCATTTAGTGACAAAGTAAGAAATCTTGGTATCATAATGGACAACTGCCTTTCGTGGAAACCTCAACTTATGGAAGTTGGTCGTAAGATTTTCGCAGCCGTAAGATCACTAAGACGGTTAAGCAACTTCCTACCCACTGCCACTAAAATTCAGCTAGCTCAAACTTTACTTTTTCCTGTACTTGACTATGCCGATATTTGCTATTTAGATGTGACCGAGGAGCAATTAAATAAACTTGAGCGTCTTCAAAATATATGTATAAGGTTCATATTTGGCCTACGTAAATATGACCATGTTTCCGAATACCGCACTAAGCTCAAGTGGCTCCCAATTCGTTTTCGTCGGAATACTCATATCCTTTCTGCCCTTTACTGCGTGCTGTTTGATCCTGCATCACCAGCATATTTAAAAGAACGCTTTCATTTTCTGGGATCGTCGCACGATCGTCCACTGCGTTCCACTCTAAATTTGGCTTTACGTATTCCTGCACATTCCACGTCGTATTATGATAAATCTTTTTCTGTTCTGGCCGTGCGACTGTGGAATGCTTTGCCACTGAATATTCGACGTGCGCCTAGTATAAATTCTTTTAAACGACTGGTTAGGGATTATTATTCTAAACTTTAATTATATGCTTACTATATTTACTATTGTTATTATTATATTCGATTATTATTACTTGCTTGTGTAATATTATTATTTATTTTATTCAATATTATATTATATATTAGTACACCGCTGCCCGTATCTGACTTCTGTCCTAGAATCCTACCCAAAGGTTGTCTGGTAGAGATCGCTCATTAGCGATAAGACCGCCTATTGTATATGTGCCTTAAATGTATTCTTTTTCATTTTGTCCATTGGTGTACAATAAAGAATATTGTATTGTATTGTATTGTATTGTATTGTATTGTATTGTATTGTACTTGATGTAATTTCTTTTGATAATAGAAATGATTATGAACTGTCCACTTATAAGTAAAAAGTTTTTTAGTTGCTTTTAACAATTATATCTGTCCTTGCACAATCTGCAATGTTACATTTTATTAGTGAGAAGCTTTTCCATACTGAGCAGGGTACAGAAGATGAACAAAACAAAATACCATACATAGATTGTGCGCGCCCTCAGCACTGTTGACTCATTAAAATGCATTGAAATGCATTACTAAGCTGTGACCCCTAATATTTGTAATGCGTGGCCAGTAACAGCTTTACCGAGTGAAACAATAGAGATAAAGGCTATCCCGGATAATGATATTTAAATGGAATCACCTTATACTTTAAAGCAGATTTTAATAATATCTCGGACGATTCGAATATTGTCCCTTTATAAGGCAACGGCGGCGCGCTCTTTTGAAATCTTGCTTAGAACCGATTCGTGGCCATACCTGGAAACATCTTGATACCGCACTGACAATTCAATACCGCGTTCCCAGATAAGCCCCATTACAAATATTACCTGACAGTATGAGCGACACAGCACATAAAAATCTTTGTGGGGAGTCGCGGCCCGAACGGAATGTAATCGAATCCAATATTGGACGTGGATTATAAAGTTGGAAATTGTCCAGTCGTTTCATGTTTTGTTGCTACCTTTGAGTGGGTTTTATGGTTTAGTATGTAGTTCAGATAGTTGAAGCGTTGTAGACGTTTGGTCCTATTTGCCACGTTGGTCAGTCGCTCGACAAAACATAAAACGCCGCAGCTGGATCGTTACTACTCAATGCGTTTTATCGTTATAGATAGATGATAGTTCATCGTCAGATAGTTGAAAGTTGTTGTGTGATTTCGAGTTATTTATTGCCGAGATCTGATTCTCTCATTATTATGTTCAACATTTTCGAATGAGTTAAACTACGCCCATACAACCGGATCGACTTTCACGGCATCTCTTCCATCGTAATCTTCAAAATATATACGCGTTTTAAGAACACCAGAACAGTCAAGTGACTTCCTTGTAGGGGCTTTTGTCTTTGTTCACAGAGACAATGGAGGGAGGACGCTGAAAAAACGAGAATGTAGAACTAAAATTTTAATTTTGCACGCTGTAATTGTAGAGCAGTAGTTTCTCTGGGAACTAGGGAAGCCTTTTGCGCTAAAGTACAAATGTTTAAAATGTAGAATTAAACGTGAAAATTTAATTGTAGACGGCATAATTGTTTAAAATTGTCATTGCTTACGGAGCTTTAAGTAATTTAAAATGTTCTTTTTTCAGGTAAGGGGCGATTCGTCAGAGCTGGGGACCAACTTCACTAGGGTAAATGTCATGAACTCCCACGAGGTTGTGCTTTGAGACGATCATTCAGTTTTGAAACAAAAAGCACCGTTTAGTAATAAATGCTGTGCACGAATGCCACATTGCATCAATTGCAGGATCATCGTACGTGCATTTACTGCAGCGATCGTAAAACTGAATGGTCTTAAAACGGTTATGACGTTATGAGGAGTGATAAAGTAAGAATGAACTTGAGTCGTGGAAAGTTTAATTTCTTTATTATGGCTTCGCTGTTATTACTACTCGTATGTACTCGTATATAAGCCCCAATTATATTTATTGCATTCCCAAGAATTAGAACTCTGGTGCGTCAATAAAAGAAATTTATTTCCTATATTTTATATAAAATGACTGCATTAAATCTTAGCTTTTACAGTGTCAAGTAGTCAATCTTAGCTTTTATAGTGCAGATAGATACACATCTGAGCACTTAATACATAATATGATAATCGATGTACCCGCTCCGTCTACTTACTTATTCAAAGAGCTACGAAAATATGATGCGACTTACTAATGACTTTACCACCCCAACGCTAACCTTTCCGGTTTAATATTTTCTTTGTTATATTAACCGTTGATTGCGTTGTGAATATTTTTTCATCTCATTTTTCTGAAATTCAAATGATTGCTTCCCCAAAAATGCTAGGTTTTAATTTACTATATTATTATTTTCTTCAGATAATTATTTTGTTAAAAGCGAATTAATTATAGGTGTGAAAAACAAACTTTTCTATTAACATAATAATATAATAGATAGTTACTTTTAAATATTTCGGGCAAATATTGACAGACAGCTGTTTAATTATAATACGAAAACGTATTCCGCTGCTGTATTTTAAGGAGTAAGCAAGATTAAAAATAAAAACATGAAAAAGGGTAATGTACCGCAATATCTGCATGGGAATCTTCTCATTAGTGTTTGAGTCATCTGACGGACAACCATGAAGCTTACTCGTATCAAGTAGGCTATAGGTGAAATATAAATGCGCGTGTTGAGTAAACTCATCTTTGAAGTTCGCCGCGGTGCCCGGGTGGTCTAACTTGGTTTTATTTCTACATGGCGCATTTGACTTCCGCTCGTTTGTGTATATCCATCACACGGACTATGCTAATAAAGCATTATATCGAGCTTGTAAATTAAAATTGTAGAAATATTGCTGAATAATAAATTTAAATGAAATTGAACTTCCAAACCAATGTCTGTGCAATACAAAAAACAAGTTTCATTTAAACTCAGTATAATAAAAACAAATAAAAAAATTTACATATAAAAAATACTGCCATTTGTATACGGATATTATTTTTGCAATGTATTTTTGTCGATAGTGATTTATATATACATATATTTTGTAACTGTCCCCAATATCATTTTCCAACCGAGTATACCTCGTAAACTCTGCATTATCGATATTAAATCGTCACTGATAGGTTTTAAATTTCCCTTCAATCCCTATCGCAGATTCTCGGCGCTCGTTGAAAATTTTTACGCGATTTTGTCGCTATTTCCGTACCGAGTACCAATCGTGAGCTGCGGTAAGAGGATTTCACTCAGCCTCGATTATAAGAGACATAACAATGTTATTCTTTCCCGTGACAACCTCTCGAGATAAGCTCAGCGATCAATCATTTTATTTTCGTATAAGAAATACAAGGCATAAAAATTAAACACTTTCATTTCTTTGTAGATTATAACAGCTATATCCGTTCCGAGTACCAACCGTAAGCGTCTGCAGGGGGATTTCTCTCAGTCTCAATTACAAGAGGTATAACAATATTATTTTTTCTCGTGACTACCTCTCTAGACGAGTTAAGCAATTGATCATTTTATTTTTATACGAGGAAAAGGCGTAAAGCAAAATCGTTTGTTTGGATTTAAATGAAAGAAGTTATTTCCGTCATCAAACACCAACAGCAAGAACTCCTAAGAGGACTTAGCTTGACTCTGGTGACGTGAACGAAAGCTATTTAATTAGTTCTGATAACGAATTTCTCATAAAAACTAGTATAGAAGTCCGTCGTTTTATTAAATGTAGAGTATTTAAAATGTTTTGTCCTTTTTTCTTCACAAACAAATAGTTCACAAGTCTCAACTTTGAGTGGAGACATTCTGTTATGTTAAGTCATATGGATAGTTAAAATAGTTATTTATATCACTTTTTAATCTCGCTATTCGATTTTCTCTGACGTTCACGTGTAAAATATGCTATTTATATCGTTGTTTGTATGTACCTCTTGAACAACTGGAATGGATTGTATCCTAAATAATCCAATTTGTCCATTCATATGTAGGTATGTACATCATCTGAAAGTGCATTGCTTGACTGACAAACCTCTTTTAATTGTTGCTATACCACCCGCCTCTGAGCCTTTTGGAACCCAGCTGCACCCAGTTTCAAGGCCTAATAGAAACTAAAAAATATAAAGAAGTTTAATTCGAATGCTACAAGTGGTTTTTGCGTGATATGGTTACAAACAAGGAGACGGAGAAAAATGTCAAAATTATATATTCGGTTGCTGTATCAATAATAATGTTTATAAGAAAAAAAAGTTAAAAATATTAGTATAGTAAAAATCCGTATAGTATACATAAAAATCTGAGATTAATTATATGTATAGAAAGATAATTTATAATATGCGCAAATTGAGTAAAATATTCATAAGAAAAAAACTTTAATAAGTTACTTGGCGTGAAGTCATGAGCAGCGATTTAGGTAGGTAATTAATCTTACAGAGAAATGATCAGCGGGTGTGTCCATTTGTCTAATTCTCTATTTCACATTTCAAATCATAATTTATTATATGAATATATAATATTTACAACATTTCTTAATTTTAATGACGTTCCGAATAGGTTTCTATGTAATATATTTGGACTTCGTTTTATGATCTTCTTCTTCTTAGCGTGTCGATGACAAATTTTGTAATGATTGTCATCGTGGTGAAAGGATTTGCCGATCAGCGTTGGGAT
>DWFO01001192.1:0-16619 GCA_018246595.1 Mimoniades nurscia nurscia | reverse complement strand
GCTAACTCGACTTCGCCATCGGACCACGTCTAGCCATGGTGCATTACGCGACCCATTTCCCACAATCCGATGGCTAAGCGCAGTTCGTGATACAAACCGTGGGATCCCTTATTGGCGTATCTCGGACAATTGCGAAAATTAATGATTCGGTACATGATCGCAATCATAGTTTTGTATTATTCTCGTTCACAATTATAACAAACTGTAAGGCTTAGGTACATATATATGATACATGTTGTTCTCTGACTATACCGACTGTACCTGGCATGACATATTAATATTCTTAAATAATTAATAATACCGACGCTTAAAACTACATCAACGAATAATACAACGATTTGTAATTGGGACGTACAATACAAAACGCATGAAACCGGCGAGCGGGTATTAAGAGAGCTATATGTGTACAAACCACACATCGGGTCTGTGAGGATAAAGACATTAGGCACTTCGTTCTCTCTGCTCACCCCGCAGGAGACCTGTTTTGATGATATAATACTAAAGTAATCGTACGATTACAATTACGACAAATATGAAAAAGAACCTAGGTATGTATTTTTATTATACCAAATGCCATTAAGAGGACAGATAATATTTATGCTAACAATCTTATCTGGAATTACATGAAATTTTTCTTTGAATATTAATATTTTGATGTCGTTAAAAATGCAACTAAACATTTTCTTTGTTCGTGCCAAAGAGTAAGATATCGTATCGCGCATGCAACTTATGCATTAAATGTATATGTGCTACTGATCCACGATACAGTTTCAGGTCAAGACTTTAAATTTTAACGTACCTGCATCGTATACTAAGTGGTTTAAAGTTTCAGATGGATTTATTACAATAAAGAAAAATATACAATTTGTAATTAATTTTTTTATCTCTCCTTCGTTCGTCGCGTTGGTCACTTGGGTTCTGGATTCAAATCGGAACTTCTTATTAATGGCATGAAATGTGACAAACATTTCTGATTTACAATTGCTAAGAACTACAATGATCCTTCAACACCGGAGTTATTGCATCATCACGCCGATTCCCTTACGGGTTAAGCACGAAGCTTCGAATGCCTAAAATCTCTCTATTCATGCAGAGCTGATGCGTTTGTTAAGCACTCACCTATCCTCATACGCGCTCGTTGATTTCGAAGACGTCTATGCCTACTTCGTAACGGACTTTCCGTAACGATATATTTAAAACATAAACTAAGTGAATCATTTTCGCGTGTCTATATTTTTATACACGAGTTGCTTCAATCTGTGCTCAACGTTGTCGCGGTTGCTTTTACGCGGCACAGCGGTGTATGAATTTTGATTTAATTTTGGTATCCTTTGTAATATCTAAAGTCACACTGACGTGCTGGATAGCTTTAACATATGAACGTACACATATTGAATATAATGTGTGATAGGTTTTTTATTAATATATTGTCACGTCGGATCCGTACAGATATATCTGTCAAATATGTATGTATTTTCACTTACGTAAAAAATAGTGGGTGTAATTAAATATCACATGAAAACAAATGTAATCGTAGAATTAATATATCTTATTAATTTATATCATGTTACTTTTGTGAGCGTACTATGTATGTATACATATGTAGGTACATACCGAACAAAAAAGATGTAATCATCCAATTTGTTCTACCACTTCAATAAGATAAAAAAATTGTCTGTTACAAAAATAAACCACCTAAGGCTGTGCCGATAGAAATAAAGCCGTCTGGATGCAAAAAATAACAATAGTGCGAACTCCACGGCCTCAAGGTGGATATCGATTGGGCTGAAGTAGGTCACAGGCTGCGGGTCAAAGGTCACGGGTAGGTCACCTCTCCTCGGCTTATCAACGTTATATGCGGCACCGCCTGCCTCAACCAGCCGTGTCTTACGGCATGCCAGTCTACAAGCGCTTTATGACACAGGTTCTGAGTGCATTACGTGTAATATAAATAGATTTAAGGAATATTCCTATGTAGATTGTTTACTCTACTGACATAGGTGTATTGCTATGGATGTTTATATTTAAAACGTAACATCACGCCTGTCATCCCCGAAGAGGTAGGCAGAACAATGTAGAACAGTCGCACGTTTCACCAGTTACGTTTACGTCCCACTATGGAATAGGTGGTAAGCCTATTGCCATACACCAGGCACATATCCAGACTCCGAGCCACTACTAGAAAATCTAAATCGGAAAATTTTGTAGTGCCCGACCCTGACCTCCCGTTCGGGAGTCGCACTTGCAACCAACACGACCAACGAGGCATTCTATGTTTATATTTACAAATGTATTTAAGCGTATTTTTTTCTGACCCTTTCATCGTTGCATTGTTGGAACATGGGTCTACTCTCAGAATAGGAGGGTTCGGGCCATAGTACGTATGTATATGCACCACGATTTATCAATCGTTACACCATTGCCTGTGACAGGGCCTCTGAGTAAACATCGCTTGGGAACTAAACTGTATCTTTGCTCCGTCGTTCTTCTTGTTCTCGTTCTACGTATTCCAATATTTTGGCTGTACATCAATTGTGAATTTATGAAGAAAATGAAAAAATAGAAAATACACACAACAACTTACATTAGTGACATATAAATTTGAACAATGTTTATTAAGTAAAGTATTTATAAAGTAACACAGTCACTTCTAACATTGTGTCATAATTATATTTCATTATTATTATTTAAAAGTAACGCGTAACATCACGCCACTTAGGGATACCTGAAATCTATTTGGAATACTTAAATTCGTTCATAATGTTATTTATATTGGACACAATTGATTTATGTTGGGTCGCAGTGACCACTGCGCACCACGCCCATTGTCAACTTTTGTTGCCGGCAAAAAAATTGTTGATTGTACCGATGGTTTTAGCACATTAAAAATACAGTGTTTCGCTTTGCGTACTTATATTGTAACTTCCTTCACATCTCGTTATTATCAACATAAAACACTAACTTACTATGAATTCAATCTTATGTCGGCTCGGGTCAATCCGCACTCAATATGTACGACTATTATTATTGCATAAACGTTTCAAAATTACTGTCCATTAATAGCTATAATTTTCTATTGATTATTTTCCGTCTCCGGTCATTCCGTGTTCTCATTTAAACTCCGCAAAGTTACATGACCATAAAAGAGACATATCAAAAGCAAAGTATCTATAATCCCTATAATAAAACCTTAGTTATGTATTTCGTAATAAACAGTCATATTTATGTCATAATTTATATAACATTCATCTGCTTATTACTTCAACGTTAGTTTAGTTCTGTAACTTTTCCAAACAAGGATAGTATATAAATATAACCAGTCCTTTTGATAGAATCGCGATGTGATGAGTAATGTACTTATAAGTATATCTAAGAGTATATGGACAATATTTAATAGAATCGTTATTTACTGCATTAACGATAAATTACATAATGACTCAATAAATATCCAGTACTACATAGTTAAAATTTGTGGTGAAGTGGCACGGAGTCTGAATTTCTGGCCCATGTATGGCAATAAGCTCATACGCACTATTCCATGGCGGTACGAACACATTATTGGAGGATCGTGGAAGTGTAGTATACTCCTCTGCTTACCACTTCGGGGGTAATGGGCGTGATGTCACATTTAATATCCCGATCATTGTATCGACGGTTCTATTCTAAATAAATACATGATCTCATTTACAACGATGAGGCTTAACATTAAGAACGTATCATGAATCATTCATAAGTAAGAAAAGATCTACAAAATCTTTATTTTTATTTAGCTCTTTAAATAGTTTAAACACCAGCCCATTGTATCTTTTATTGTAAGTTTCGAAGATTGCACACTTTAAGCGTGTAATAATGTAAATGTGTAGAACAAGAGATTCCACAAATTACACCTTCCTCACTCGACCTCGACATCAACCGCACATTAATTCAAACGGTGGGGCTCTTTATAAAAGAGCCATGCTCGAATAATACGGCCAATCGCTGAGGTCATTTGCATACAAATGATATACAAGAAGCGGCGCGTAAATACAAGCTGGTCGGGTAGCCGAAACAGCTTATGCACTTTCTCACGCTCGATACGAATGCACAAAGCCAATGTTCCAACACAGCAGAAATAACACAAATTCAATTAGGGAAATGTTGCGCTGTTGTTGGCAGGGAGAAATTTATACGTGTAACGTAAATAGAGTTGGTGAAAAGCAATCACAAGATGGAAGGAGCCCTGAGGTGAATGTGTATACAAAGCGCGGAGTGCAGACGGAAGGAACCCCGGCATTTATAAAGTCCACGCTGTATCGGAAATGATGTAACTTTGCGCGAACTGTAGATACGCATTTGTATTTGTGTATATTGAAATGTTAGTGATTACGTTTGTACCTTTTTTGTATTTTTTTTTTATTTTGCACATGTAACACCTTCATTCCTTACGGGTACAGTATGCGAATGAAGTTTCAGCTTAACGTCGGATTAAGTAGAACAAGAAAAACATGAAAACATTCATTTCTACTTAAAGACACCACAGCAACGTTACACACACGTGCACAACAAGATATTAATGCAAGGACAATATTTATTGATGTTGTTTAGCTGACAATAGTTTGATGTTATCCAATCGGATAATACTCATATCAAGAATCGTTCATAAATTGTGTTACGAGAAACACATAAACCCGAGGTGTTATTTGTGTAGAAAAAATCTCAGTTTCATATTAGAATTATTAATATACAGTTAAAGTCATATAACATAAGAATATTGAATTTAACATTGAGCTATAAACCTGAGAAGATATTAAATGAAACTCAAGCTATTACATCAAAACATTTTGTAGAGTCGTTTATGAAAACGCTTTGCGCGTAGCAACAAAAACGTTGTAAACTAGATTTTTCTTATTAATTGAGGTATTCTCTTTACAGTTTCCTTAATTAATAAATACCCTGAAATTTTTTGATAAAAATTAGTATTAAGCTTCACAAGATTTAACAAAATCGAATAAATTAAAAATTTTTCTTCTGGAAGATTGCCCGATACGTAGGTACTCGTAATTCTTATAAAATAATAAGAATCGACTGCCTTGATTTTTTCCAACTTAGATATTCTAGTAGTGGCTTGTAATCTGGATATGTGCCCGATGTACAGCGATAGAATCATAACCATAATGTATCGTGGACGTGGGTGTGTACTACACTCTTCTGCCTACCTCTTTGTGAATTCCAGGCATGATGTTACGTATATTATATAAGTAGAACTTGTTCGATTTGTTTGCTCCTTGCCATAGAAAGAATAACGAAGGGCCAAAGGGCATTTGTAAACAATAATCATTATCAACATGATCATCTCATTGTTGTCATCGTAATCCTCGCTGTCACCATAAATCCTTTTAATTTGCCACAGGTGAAAACGTACTACCTCTCAGAACGAAAAGAATCTATCTTTCTTTAAAAATCTTCGTAAATAAGTCGGCAAGTATAGTTCATTCAGTTGCCAAAAATTTGTAACAGAAACCTGCTGACGTTTAAATTCTATGAAGTTCCAAGGCCTGTGCAGTACCTACGGCAACATGCCTTGGCCAATACATGACTATGTCCTTCTCCTTCGTCGTAGACGAAACAAAGAACAACAGAAGAGCCAATAAGAATGATGATGACAATAATTTTGCAATGCTTGATCTGGTAATTATCACAAAATATCCCTGTTAACATTTTACAGTTATTTCGCCAGTAGGAGTTTTAAATCTTTGAGATCTATCAGACGCAGAGTACCTAACACGCGTCGTCATAATAGAATATTAAAGAATGATCATCAGTTTTTAAGCCCACCGCTGAACATGTTCCCCTGAAAGGTTTTCGCTCGCACTCCTTACGCTGGGCATGTTAATAGAGGCCAAGGGATTAATTTAACATTTCTATTTTCAGTGTTAACCGTGTCTCGCGATTAGCTCGGGTTACGTTAATTAGTATTTCAAACGAGCGTAGTCGGATTTATTTCTTTAATTACATATATGTTTATATTTTACGTATACATTTCACGTTCACAGTAAATTACTCAATTAGAGAGTGTAATAATATATCTGGGAGCGCGACGCTGTATCGTAAACAACGCGTAATGTAATCGTGGTATTTAAACAAAATGAGCTTCTCACATTGCGAGCCCGGGTTTAAATACTGGCACTCAGCTCTTTAGAAAAAAGTGCGTTACAAGATTTAATAATCACTCGCTACAACGGTGAAGGATCTTGAGATATCTTGAAGAAACCTGCACACCTTAGAGTTCATTGGAAAAAAATTGTAAGGTGTGTGAAGGGTAGTGTGTAGCGTGGCAGACTATGGCTTCAACCCTCTCATTCTTCGAGAAGAGCCATGTTTCGACAGTGGAACGATAAAACGGGTAAAAAATAACAGATGAAAATAAAACAAAACAAAATCAAATAACAAACTCCTTTAATGTGTCTGATATCTACAAATATACTCGTACCTACATATTTACTAGTTATCTGATGGTTTGGACACGGGAAACGAATCATAAAACATATATTTACGCTATGCAAATATGTATATATAGATGTAAATGCTTAACAAATAGATCAAAGATTAGGTGATGAGAGAATCGCAAATCTCCGAATACAGCCCTTATATATACATATAATAATATTGGCATACGTCAGGCTTGTAAAAAGGTTTTACACTTTGTGTTCTATCCTGTAAGGGCCCATACGTGACTGTATGATATTCCATATTTAAAATAATAGTTTTCAAAAGAAAAGCACATATACAGTTACATATACAGAAATAGTTAAAATACATACATACACATACATATATGGATATGCAGCAATGTTCCCCATTCCGTGTCAGATAGCAGTTGGGGAGGTAATCGAAATAGCGAAGACATCTCGAAAGTTCTTAGGGCTTTCATCTATTTGTGTATCTCGCCTTGAGATTCCTTTAGTTTTCTTCGAAATTCTCCAACATGAATATTGCACTCTCATACTAAAATGTAACAAGGTACCCTGTTACACAATGCTGTGTCGAGTATACGCACATTTTTTGTTTTAGAATTAATGGAAGGAAAACACATTCAGCTTTACGAATACGATTAAATTATTCGCATAACATCACGCCTGTAATTCTCCGAAGGGGTATGCAAAAGAAATAACCACTTCTACGTTAATTGTAGGTTAATTCGTTGTACTCGCTTAGGTCTACATAGTTTGGGCCTATACGGGGTCTATGGGTCCTCTTCATAAACTCCTATCACATTCAGTGAAGTGAAAAGTTCAAAATAGTCGACCTATCTCTAAAAGCAAACATGTAACTGTACCAATTCTTTACTGTTCCTCTCATTTCGAGATGAGACCTAAGTCCTAAAGCTAAACGAAAAATCAGGCTCCGGAGAGATTCATGAAAATAGAATTATCATAATTGTAAATACAGAAGCTGCCAGTGATCCAACCATTGACTAAGTATTTGTAAGCTGTAACTTGCAATCCAGTCCAGTGGCTAACTGAAACCACAGCCCTGAAATATTTTTACAAAATGATGAATGTTTGCGTTTGAATGTAATATTATTTTCAGAACTATATATTTAGATACAATTTTGTATATTTATTAGCCATTTGTTGATCACATTGCAGAATTTAAGTTTTACATTTTATAAACGTAAATACGAAAGGCCGATGTTTACATTCTCTAAAACCCTGCAATAAGCTTATACATATGAAGAAACTGTAAAATACGTACTTATAATTTAATTTTCCAGCTCGTTTTCAACGGTGTTTCCACATGAAATTTTAAACAAAATGCGCCTAGGAGCGCCCTTAAATAATTACATGTCATTGTAGCACGCTGCAGTGGGCTGGCCAACGACATTTACAGCAACTTTTTTACTGCTATATTATTTTTACAAACGCGAGAAATTGTAATTATGAAATTAAATTTTTAAAACCGTAATTTTTTATCATTGCTAGATAATACTTAATAATAGAAAGGGACAAAGACAAAAGACTACAGTGTAACCTAGCTCCAAGTTTAAATGTAATGAAATTTAAAAAAAAACAATATTAGATTATTGTAGGGGTAAATTAGATCGAAGAATATGGAATACAACATACAGCGACCAAAAAAGTGTGTAAGCCAAACCAAGCGAAATTTATACAAGCGAAAATTGTACTTTACTTTATGATATTAAAAATTATTATCATTATTACATCGAGCGGAGAACATACAGAGCCAAATAAGTCTTTCCTTACAGACCCGGCGTGTTCCTACATACCTCACTATCTGCCTACAAGTACAATGCTTACATAGATCACATTATCAATATTAAAGTATAAAGAATTGACTGCCTCGTTGGTCGTGTTGGTTGCAAGTGCGACCGCCGAACGGGAGGTCCTGGGTTCGATTACCGGGTCGGGCACTACTAAATTTTCTAATTTAGATTTTCTAGCAGTGGCTCGGAGTCTGGATATGTTATTCACCACTTATTCCATAGAGGGACGTAAACGTAACTGGTGACACGTGGGAGTGTTCTACACTCCTCTGCCTACATCTTCGGGACTGACGGGCGTGAAGTCACGTTTACGTTTAAATATAAATGGATTGCTCATAGTTTTACTCTTGACTATTATATAAATAGTTTTACACATTGTTCTATATACGTCGTGTTCATATGGATATGATTAAAAACGCAGTGTTTATTTATAATTAAAATGGGAGTGCAGAGCGCGCGGCAGACCCGCTGTCGTTGCGCCGTGAGTCACGCTGCCCGTGTTGTGTCTGACGGTCTGGTATCGATCCGGCGCCCTCGTTTCGAGCCCGCCGCGAGAGATGGACGGACGCTACGTATAAGCGGGTTACGAGGATCCGCTGCACCTACTTTCCTTCCACATTGTTCGTATTGAGCTTTTTATTGTGTTCTAATAATAATAATAATGATATTTTTGAAACATTTTAATACATAGACATTTGATTAAAATTGAAGTTTGAAGAGAGCTTAAGTAAGGGTAATCAATATATACTTAAGTAGATTTATTTGTATGTAGCTGGTTATATGTTGGGCTAATATTAAAAGGAATTTAAAAGATATTTGGAGTTAAATTTTATTTGGAACTTTTCTATTAAACACCTTCTCAACATTATTTGTTCTTTAATACTTTGTAAAGCTTTTAAAATTATCTCATCAATGATGAAATTTATTAAGAATGTTACAAAGAGTACTTTAATTACAGAATTGTTGAGTCCTTATTGCTACTCTATTGTTAACTTCCATGTTGAAAGCGGCTATTATCGACAGATTTCAGTGAAAATTATGAATGTATTTATTTATTTATTTAAGGATTACCAACATAAGATACAGAGGGCACATCTATAAAGTATACAATGCACAATTATTGGCTTTTTGACTGTTCTTACACTTAAAGGTAACCACAGCATGCTATGTGTTACAAAATAATGAAATATAAAGAATTTGGTTTCAATAGATAATTTTAAATTAATACCTTATTATTATTTTATTTATTAATTATTATTTTTTTTTAAATATATAAGACCT
This sequence comes from Mimoniades nurscia nurscia, assembly GCA_018246595.1. Lineage (NCBI taxonomy): Eukaryota > Metazoa > Arthropoda > Insecta > Lepidoptera > Hesperiidae > Mimoniades > Mimoniades nurscia. The sequence continues at coordinate 7,075 of DWFO01001192.1, read as the reverse complement.
AAATTTTATCACACTTTTAGACTATATGTATATCAGACCTATAATGTATCTTAGATGTACATATATTATATGTATATTATTATGTATATTATTATGTATATTATGTTTACTACTATATACCTTAAATAGAGGTAGGTACGTTACATTTTAAAAGATTTGATTTAAAATTAGCGCGTTTGACAAAATGGATGTCTATATCAGGGTTCTTTTTATTATACTCGTTATACAGACGTGATGTGCGACGTATGTGTGTGTGTATGCGTGATATGCGTGATATCGACTTAGACTGAAGTGATTTTATCTATACATTGGAGAATATAATCACCGCCTCATTTCAAATTTGCATATTGCTTGTGCATGTGCATATTAAAAAAAAATTGTGTAAAGTCTAAATCACTGTACGCATTAATGAATACTAGCACATGTTTATGGTTACAGTATAAGAAATGAAAATATACATGCAAATTTTCACATTAAGCTACTAATATAAAAACGTTATATTAGGAAATATCTAACAGCATATTTGCATTAATCCGTCAGAAAATAAGTGCTCGTAAAAAAAAAATGTTATGAAATTTTCGCTCGTCGCATTTTTGCCGAGGCGTTTCCCTTGCTGACGTTGTATTTTTATTACTACGAGCAACTTCGTCGCGGAGAATAATGTTGACTGACATTAATTGTGTGAAGCCGTCCCCTAGTTATACCGTTTTGAAGAAATGGTGAAGCTTCGTTACGCGGCCCGTAAACCAACGAAATTGAGCTACCGAAATGTTACATATAACTAATGTTATATTGGGGATGAGTGCCAGATCGTTTTCAATCTAAGGCACACTTTATGCCGGAATTACTGATAGGTACTTAGGAGGAAAATTGGATTCTGCTGCATATAACTCGTGATCCTGCTAATTAGATACTCCTTTGAAAACGTTAAAGCCTTGTGATTCAATTAATTATGGTTTTTTTATTCAATTGCTAATCGCAGCATACTCCTCTGGAGTTACGAGATACTTAATTAACATAAAATTATATCATCATCATCATCATCACATCAGCCTTTGCCGTTCCACTGCAGGACATAGGCCTTTCCCAAGGTGTGCCACAATACCCGATCCACCGCAGATCTCACCCAGCCGCTACTATATTAAATATGTTATAAATATTTATTGCCAAATTATAAAAACGCAAGATCTTCCCGGTATATACTGTAAGCTTATACTTGACAAGAAACATCATAAGCTTATACACTCAGGGTCAAAAAATTAATTGGAATACGCTCAATATTAATCACGGATGTCCTTGTTCGGTAAACTCACCCTCTATTCCATAGTGGGCCTTAAACGTAACTATTGAAACGTTTCCTACTCTCCTCTACCAACCTCTTCGGGTATTACAGGCGTGATTTTACGTATATCCTTTTTACGTATATATCAACTTTTGTCACTGGATTTCATGCATAAATTACGTAATTATTGAATGCAATATAACATCGTATTAGATGCAAAGTTTGGTTATTTAAAATTGCAGCGTAGCATCTTACGTAGCGACGTCTGCTACGGACAGGACATACTTATTGTAAACTGTTATGAGAAAACTTCCTAAAGGTTACTAAGTTTTTGCGAGAAAACGTTTTGTAGTACACTCTACTAAAAAATTATGATAATATATTATGAGTAAACTATGACTTCTAACCTCATTGGTCCAGTGGTTGAGAGCGCGACTGCCGATCGGCAGGTCCTGGCTTCATATCAAATATCGACTACTCAAATGTCACCTTCGTTCGCATCACCAGTACGTCCTGCCTGCGCTGGGGAGACAATGCACTTAATGGTACTCCAATTTAATAAGTGTAATAGGCAGATACAGAAGAGATGATGTCTTTCATTATAGCCCTTACCCATTAGCTGTCAATGGGTTGTAGTGGCAACTCTACATTTGATGCTTCTAGACTACTTAGAACTATCTATAAGGATGAATTCGGCATTCAATGATCCTTACCCACCTGTCATGACGATATAAGAATAGAAATAGAAAATATTTATTTCATTTGTAATACAATCTTGACTTATAAATCGCACAATCCAAAAAACACAGGTCTAGTTAGTATTACGATGCAAAGGGCCTATACTCAGCCTTGTCGTACGTGGGTACGGCTCACGAATTGAAAATTATATATAGCGTATAGAAAATAGTTTTGTAACATTTTAACTTTGGTTTAGTTTTAGTTTAGTAACTTTAGTTTAGTTATAGTTTAGTAAATTTATGTTAGATTTAGTTTATTAACTTTAGTGTAGTTTTAGTTTAGTAATTTTAATCTAGTTTTTATTGACAAATGAATTTACATCGTATTGGGAACTCTATATTGTGTGAGCAATATAGCGAAACTATAGAAAACCTAAAATGTCACCAGAATAACATGTTTCTTCTCGCAAAATTGGTCCCATGCTAACGTTCTCTCTCGTTCAATTGTGGCTCTGTTTACATAATATTACTCCTGAAAATAGTCACGGGCATTTCGACAGATAGAGCTATATTTATAAAATGACAACTGTAACATATCAAACAATCGCTGTTGTTAAGTGCTTTTAATGTTTTTCTGTGAAAACATTTCTTGTGGCAAACTATGGGTTTCTCATTTTATGTCCTTGGATCCCGTTGAATCAGGATAAGTCAAACGACAAAAGTAGTAATGAGTTCCATTAGCTTCACAGTTAGTTACCTGTCGCTTGTACAACTGAACGACGTCATCGCGTGACTAATTAACCCACAATCATATTGCCTATCGCGTTTACTTTGCGTATTAACATATCGAAACATCAGCGAGTTGGTGAAACGGGTGATAACAAAGTCAACGATAAACAATGTGCTATTAAATTGAGTGTAACAACTGACAGTTACATAAATGAACTATGTTAAAATTACGTAAAGTCATGCTACCTGTTGCCAGAGCAGTTACTTTCCACTTTTCACCCACGGGACGTATATCGTGTAGTAGGGAGTGGGCTTATTGCCATACAACGAGCTCAAATCTAGCCTCCGTCCCACCAGGAATTTCAAGTTAGTAAAACCTTACAGTATCTACCTCCCTACGTTCCCTCTTGTTAGAACGCGCCTGGAAATGTCTTAAATTGTGTGTCCGAAAAGGAACGCTGACAGAATATTTCAGTCCTTGATCATATGGATAAGAAACGTGGAAGCAAATTGTTTCATTCTGGCAATTGTATATATCTACCAGATAATAATATTTATTCAAATAAGACGTCCATACTTAAACAAGAGTGGTTCTGGACGTTTACGATGTTCTTTATAGCTAATATAGTTTATAGCTAGCTATTTTCCCGCGGTTCATTCTTGATTCGTTCAGCTAAAAATATGATAATTTCGGCTGGGATTTGTCGTAAAAGAAAAAGTTCGATCAAGATTAGAGGTTAAATTCGCATTGAATGTGATCTTAATCAAAAGAAACGAGAGATTTGATTGCTATGAAGTGACATCTAATTGTGCAAAGTAGGCATGAAAGGCGAGACGATTGGATTGAAATGACATTCATTTGTGGAGAATTCTCGGGCTGCTGTTTATTATAGAAACAACAATCAACTATAATAAATATTTTTATGTTCATAACATAATGCTTATGTTAAGTTCCTTACAGGGTTGATAGAGTACACCGAGCGCTAAATATTTGTATCCTTTCAGACATTACGTATATATTCTGAATTCATCATTTGTTTTCAGCTCATGCCGGTTTTGGAGAGTCCCGATTTCATCTCCAACGAATTACTGTAGTGTTTGATCAATATACATAGGTGTATTGAAAAATATGAACAGCAAAAAATATAGTAGATATAATAAACATGAATGACAGTAAGTACATCAATAGTAAGGTTTTTTTCTTTCACACAAATTGAGTCAGCACTTTTGTGAGAGGAAAATATAATAGGAGATGTTTAAGTTATGATAATTATATATTTGTGATTTTTATTATCATATACTCGTAAACTGGAGTCAACGTTTTACAAGCGGACACTCTAAGGTAAACTTGGGGATTTTTTATTTTACAACTTTCTATATGTAGGCACATAGACGTAATGTTGAGTCGTATAGATTTTTTACGAAAGAAATCCGTATTGTGTAACATTATATTCAGTAGTAAGAAATTCCCCACACCCACAAATGAACTATCAACAATTTGGGTAATATGTTCGAGTGGCATTGTAAGGGGACGAAGGGTAGACTGCAAGGTTTTTTTTTAATTATATTTACGCTTATGAACGAACGCCCAGCGATGCTAGTTTAGAATAAATAAACAGAATGTTTAAAAATACACTGCATTTAATGACGCAAGAAACATAGCTTTGGGAAATTGCGCTTTAAGAAATGAACAATTTGGTCACGTGTTGGTAGTAAAAGTAACAGCCACTTGGACTTTATTGTTCCGTGATAAAGACTGTTTTCATTTGTATGTCTTTGAGTAATAAAGCATTGATCACAGTGAGTAATTCTGTATAATTGCGGAAGTGAGTACGAAGCTTCATAAAAGGGAGCGTAAGGATTTTCAGCGTCACACCCACGCGTTTCAGCTGTAAAATGTATTGATGTGAATAATCTCAGAATAAATAGTAATAATATATGACAGGAGTCTCCGAAATCGGTGCTAGGCGTGTTTAAAGAGAGTTTTATTTGACATTCGGTCTCTCTGCCTGCCCCGCAAAGTAGCTTGGTGTAGGGATATAATAATAAGGGACTGTTTATGCTGTTTTCTGTTACTTATTTTTCTCTTTTATGTCAAATGTACATACCAGCCAATCCACGTTGGAAGTGCTTATACGGATAAAATAACTAAAACGATTTTGTGATCATGTTTGCACTGGAATTCTTCAAAATTTTCACGTATATAATCCAACATACATTCTTTATACAATACTCTAAAGAATATTTTATGTATACAATACGTTCTGTAATGAACATAAAATTAACGTCTTAAATGTCATTTTGATATAGCACAAAATAAGCCGATAAATCTAATCAAAACAATATTTCAAGAATTCTTATAAATTTCCTACAGCTTTGTGTTTAAATAACGAACAATAAAGCAAATTGCATTGGTTCTTTACAACGACCACTTTCTAAGTAGCAATATTCTTTTATAAAAAAAAATCCAAGCCAAGTTCTTTAAGGGTTTTGTAAACAAAGACAACATTATTATGACAAAGCGGCTTTAGAGCAGTCAGGTTTTCCAACTCAATGCCAGTAAATAGATGAAGTTAAATGGTTTGCCTTTCCATATTTCTGCCTCATTCATTTCTAGATGTACTATTTTCGTTTGCCACGGTCCGCTTAGCTCTGCTGCCTCTATTTTTGTACACCTGTGCCTTACTTTTGTATTATTATATTTTGTGTCGTGCCCGTATTGTATACTACTCACTTTCAAACATTTATATTAAAATATAGATATATTGATGTTAATGATGATTTATGATGACGATAGATGCTGATGATAAAAATCATCAATATCTCTTATAATTTTCTGATGAATCCCACTTAAAAGCCTTTGTTTATTTTCACTCTTTTATGATACTTATTCTGAATACATATAATATACATACATGTACTTACCAATTTTCGTAATATTTCTTAAAACCAAACCTATAGATTCTTCCACAGTTATATGTATGTATATTCGATAATTACTTGTTACGAAAGGTTTAATACACACACACATTTACATATTGAGAATATTTGATGAAATGTTAGACGACCCGCTGCTATAATATTACAGATTGTATTATATGGTACTTCTAGGAAATTCATAGTCTATAACTTTGCTGTTTGTTTCTATATATATATTATGATATAATTTACATCAATTTATACATACTCGCATGTATGTTGCAGCAATGAAACTTCGATTATATTAACAGGCATTTAATAATAACATATCCTTTCAAAACAAATGTAACTTTATTACGTCATGTTGTATTTAGTTATTAAACAGATAATTAAAGTAAAGAAAACATTATGACAATGTAATGAACGACAATAAGTATATTAAGTGAAGTGGAATTTTCATGAAATATTCATATTATGAACAAACATGGAGTAAGAATAAAAGAATGTCAAATAATGTGAAAAAATACGCACGCAAAAGAATGTCATAAAATACTATCATTTGTAAACAGGTATAAACACTAGTTAACTACTAAACATTTAACAGTAGACATGAAAACTATTTTCATGGATACAAGTACCGAAGCATACTAAGATTAATGTCTGGATCTAATGAATCAGATACTGAGATTTAGAGGAGATTATAGGAGAGTTAGAGTCTCTGATGCCGGCATGCGTTCATGAAGAATGATGGATGTAGAAGAAGTGTGTCAGATCAGTCAGGATAGAAATCGCATTCGGCACTGGCTCCATAAAGGACATGGTCTAATAATATAGCAGTTTTCATGAAAAAAACTGCTCCTAAATATCGAAATATCCACTTTTAAAAAATGTATTCAGTGCTCGTCAAGTGATCTCTACAGAAAGTCCAGTTTTTTCCAACATTCCATTTGATACATTGGAAAGAAAATGTAGCAACATTTTTTGTAGGAAAATGTTAGAAGTTTTCTTTTTCTGAAAGGATTTATTTAATAGTTTTCTCACAGTCGCGATAAAGATTTCGTTCACATCGTTCGAATCGTACTTGGGTATATGGAATAACGGTGTTTGTTTTCAATAGAAAATCTTATTTCGCTCTGTGTGTTAATAATACCCTTTTTAATCTCAATAAGCTTTTGTGGGTGAAACAATAATGCCAAAGGGTTGGTATTGAATGCGTAGAGTTCGGGAGTATTAAGAGGGTTGGTAATGTCAGATATGTTATAAGGTTATATTACAAAAGAAATGTTAAAACGTACCTGTCATATTAACTTGTGGCGTACTAATTATATTATTATTATATCATCACAGCTGGTTTCTTGCGGGTTAGGCAGAATTTACCGGGCATCTACGCTTACTGACTGCCTCGTTGGTCGAGTTGGTTGCAAGTGCGACTGCCGAACGGGAGGTCCTGGGTTCGATTCCCGGGTCG
>DWFO01001191.1:0-16620 GCA_018246595.1 Mimoniades nurscia nurscia | reverse complement strand
GCACTCTGTGCTCTCTGCCTACCCCGCAAGGGACCTGGCGTGAAGATATGTATGTATGTATGTATGTATGTATGTATTTAAATAAATCCCGAAAACCATTATTGAACTAAAACACTTACGATAAAATCCGCCGGGCACAGCTCCAGCTAAAACAAAAAGAACACGCAGCTATAATAATAAAAATATAATACGTATCATGAGACACCGTACACATGACCATCTGACCCGATAGGCATAGGCTAACGTTATGCCTAATTTCGGATCAGATAATATCTGACAGTTCATGAACATACGTATATCGTAAGTCTGGAAACGTATTTATGTAGACACATGTGTACTCCAATAGAGAAAAATTATTAATGCTAGTAATTAAGTAGTAATTAATGCTCGTAATTAATTAAAGTATAATTATTAATACAAGCGCTCCTCCGGAAATTAAATCCACTATCATCGGCTATACAATCAGAGCTACGAATTACGAGCTACAACAGAAATGAAACACTTTTTCTGAAATACGTTAAAAACAACCAATATTATCGAATGTTACTTTGCCGAAATCCAATAGAGAATTTAAAAGTTCTTTACAACATTCTGCGAGGTTAATACATGGTGATACAGAAACAAAACAAGTCGTAAATCTACTGACATGATGATGATATGTAAGGTGACAAACTAATCGCTGATTGTTGGAAAGTTCTTTTAAATTTCATTATCTAATAAATATCTCAGGCTTATTATGGTCTTAATTAAACATATTTTCCCTTTGGAACATCCTATGATATGTCACATTGGTATATACATTCAAATGTCTTACTAGCCACAGTAGCTGTCGACGATATAAGAAATATTCTGATTAAAATAAACATTATTACCCACTTTTCCATGAACGAATTGTTGATATTTCTTCACCTAGGAAACATTGGAACGTCTTATAGTTTTATTAATTACCCTAGCAATTATAATCAGGTGCATATCATTATAACAACGGTAGATCAAGCAGTTCATTACGCAGTTTATCATTTCCTTTCAAAAAACTAAGACTATGAAACACATGAAGAAACACACAAACTATTAGTGTTAAATCATTGAAAACAAATATTATTATTCACCATTATAAGATGCCATCTATGGTACCCTAGAAGATCTATGGGATTTACTTACCTGAGAATATTCTGCCGTTATTAAAGAATACTTTGTTTGATGAACCTTAGGATTTATTGCCAGTGGTAGGAAATAAAACAAATTTTTGAAGGATCCTTACAGCATCCCTGCTCGGGGTTCGATTCCACGTAGACGTAGTTGTATTTCACTTTGCAGATGTGTACGTGGCATGGGTCTTCAGGGACGTAGAATGGCGTCATAGGCTCGTATCCTCGGCATATTGGTGCTGGTAAAGACATTTTAAAATATTGGCACTGAATAAACTTGACGGGGAAGATTTCTTTTAGTTAGAATATTTTTTATAAAATACAGCAAACTATACTTACAGACATAAATTATCACTGGCACAGGGTAAAATTTGGTTTCTGTAAAAAAAAGGAAAATATTGTTATAGTTGCTATTATCTTTTTTTTGAAATAAAATAATTTGTTTAGATTTTAAGTAAATGCTACTTACCACTGTAAGGTACGGGTACTGGAATGAGCCTGTCCTTGCCCGGTGTGATAATGTAGCGGTTAACTGTGACTGGTACAGGAATAGGTTGGGAAGGCATTGGTACAGGCACATGTACTTCCCTAGTAGGCCCGGGCACGGGCACAGGTATGGGTATGTTAATTGGCTTTGATGGAACTGGAATTGGAATAGGAACCGGGATTTCTTTTTCCGGCCCAGGTACTGGTTCAGGAATTAGGTACGGGACTTTTAATATTTTCGGCGGGGATGGAACCGGGTATGGTCGGTTGACCAGGAATGGAAAAGGCACAGGTTTTTCAACTGGTACTGGTACAGGAACTGATGGACCGCGGATGTAGATCTTTTCTGGTGGGGAAGGTACTGGGACAGGAACGGGAACTATTACCCGTTTTCCTGGTACCGGTACCGGTACCGGTACTGGGTACGGACGGGGCGGGCCTGGTACTACTACGGGTCGTGGACCTGTATATTGAAATAGTTGCTTTTCATACATACCCAATGTTACTTATGATTAGTACTTACATATACAACAGTTCAATAGTCTTAGTTTTTTGTTTTAAGTGTTAAAAAACTGCTTGATTTACCACATTACTCAATGATAATTCTAAATAAATCTGCGATTCTGACTGTAATATCGTGGGACCTTAACGAATATGCGAAATAAATACTCGGACGTACGATATCTCATTGTTCACATAAACTTCCGTGAATACCCATACTTACAATCTGGTATGATATCAACTGCGTCCGGCAAAGATATTGGACGTGGGAGATTCCATGGATCAGGAACTGGAATCAAAATCAATTTTAGCCATAATTTCACTTTTCAATGTGTAAACATCATTACGATGTTAAAAATAAAAAGAAAACTGTCACCAACCAAGGCATGAAAAGTAGAACCTACCAACACATCGATTGCACGGTGCACACTTGGGATAGAGGGACCCGAACACAGAGGTGAAACAGGCGCAGACATAGCAGCCGCCGTACATGGTCAGTTGGAACATGTCTCCTGATTGGGAGCATCTTGGTAACCCTGACAAAGATTATTAAACTATTATTCCATTAATATAAACAAATTATGCAAATTTCGCAACAAAATGTCATCATCACTAAATATGTAGTATAAAACTAAATCCCTTCCCGCTGTCTGTTCCTATGTATGCTTAGATCTTTAAAACTTCGTAACGGATTTTGATGCGATTTCTTTTAATAGAGTGATTCCAGAGGTAGGTTTATACATATGTATAATACATGCATAATATAATACAGAAACATTTTAGAGGTTTCTACTGTGATGTCGTGAATAAACACATTTTGTGCACTTACATTCAAACAACATTATTACCTAATCCACCTAGGTTCAGGAGAAGTTCGCTCGGTAAGAAGAATCGCGATTCTACTTCCGCGTCCGCGTCCGCTTCTGATAAAGCCTGTCTTTCATCAACTGCAAAGAGATAATGCAAAGATTCATAAAATAGGAGACAATTACTTTATTAGAAATGTCTCTCCTTTCGTAATGAATTACGTAATGAATATCGAGGAAGGAAGGTCTATTAATCGGATTTAATAGTTTAAAAACTTTTAGAAGTAAGAATTTTTAAATTTCTAAAATTTCAAAATGAACTTACCTTCCGCCACGATATTCGCAGCCAACAAGCAGCAGAGAACCAGGAATCTGACGGCCATGTTACTAGTACCTTTGCAATGGACCCAGTGAGCAGAATCGATAGCTCACTGAAGATGCTGATTCCCCACTCGCTTAGCCTTTTAAATCCCATATGCTGAACGCGTTGACAGCCATAGCAAATCGATTCAGTTATTAAAATTTCTAAATTAAAAATTTTCATAACATTTTAATATAAGTAATGAGCCGTTCAGTTAAATTGGTAACGCATTACCACTTTCATCATGTTAATGATCTGTGACGTCAACAGATGTGATATTAGCATGCTCGGCCATTGTTGAATTTGCTGCCTTCGAGCGAAAAGGTATTGCCAGTTTTTTTCTATATTTGGTGTTTTTGCCTCCTTAATAAAGAAATGGATTTTTCATTTATTATTTAATTCACAGCTCAACAGGAAAAAGGATTTCCTGTTTCGCTTTACTGTTCGCTATATTTTCCAGTCTCGGCACCTTTTGTCAAAGAAAAGCTAAAACCTAAGCATAATAAATATTCTTTTCTACTTCCTTCAAGAACTGAGGTGAGCAAAATTAGTTTTTCTCAATTAATTCTAACCGTATACGAAGTTTATTTTATCTCATGAGTTCAAAAAATGCGAATAATCCGTTCTTTTTGAACCGAGGTAAGCAATATTAGTTTTTCAACAATAATTTTCACCAAATATTTAGAAATTTATTTTGCTTCGTGAGTTCAAACAAAATAAAAGCTTGTAAAAACAAGCCAAGTTCCCACAATGGAAGTTTCGCGCTTAGACCGGAAGCGCGGTACCTGCGGGGAACGGAACTGCGACCCACTAATGACGATACAGCGCCATCTATGTGACGCTCCGATTTTATGGGGAATAAAAGAATCGTTAACACAGTACCCATTAGTATTTTTTCGTGTGTTGTTTGCGATATAATTCTCATTCGAATTAGATCGGTATGTCCGCAGATATTTACGTATTTTATGTAATCAAATAGTTAGACGTAACGTAACCTCACGCCTGAAATCCCCAAAGAGGTAGGCAAAGGAGTGTTGTATACTCGCTCGTTGCACCAGTTATGTTAATAGATAGATTTGTGGATATTTAATACCGTAGAAAAATAATATTGGAAAAAATATTTTACCACAATTTAACTGAAATGAAGTAACATTTGTAATAACTACATATGTATATTAAATTGGATTGACTGGCCTGTTGGTGGTTAGTTAACGGTTAGTTGGTGGTTAGTTGGAGAGTTAAGATTCAATTCCTATCCAGAATGAAGATTTGTGTGTTGAGAGCAAGTATTTGTACTGTGTAAAAAGAAATGGGGTACTCATGGGTACCACTCGTCCTCCAAGTCTACGAAACAGATTAACCTAGAGTGACAATATATTGATGATTGCATCATTTTATGGGTATAACCTTTTCCAACATCATTCCCATATATTATATTCCTTTTTTAATTTAAATATACAATGTAGGTACTTCCAAAGTGAGTAATTGTAAGTCTAAGAAATATTTATTTCTTCCATATTATCCCGTAAGTATTATATTAAGTATAATAACAAAGAATTACAAACGACCTGCGAACAAATACTCATATAAACCAATCAGTCCCATTTGGCGTGAAGTGATTGATTGAACCTGTTCGATTCAACATGGCGTCTGCTCGTCGAACCATTGCTACTGACAGCGCGGCGAACGAATGATTTCTTCGTTCATTTTTACTAATACTTTTCTTGTGCTGTATTACGAAATGACAGTAACTGACGCAAATGTTATAAGTATAGTTTTTCATACATTGTTAATATATTCTTAGTGCATTAGAAAGAAAGCTTTCGTTCTATCTCTTCCTGGGTTCAAATCCTGTTACGAGATCCTCTTTACCAGAATTTCCGATTAAAGATTAAAGACTGGATATGTGCCCGGTATAAGGCATTAGACCAACCAACTATTCCATGGTAGGACGTAAACGTAACCGGTGAAACATGGGAGTGTTCTACATTTCTCTGCCTACCTCTTCGGGGATGACAAGCGTGATGTTACGTATAAAAATATTAAAATTCCATGTTTGCTGTTGTTTCAGGTAATGTTGCATGAAGGTCCAGATTCCGGGTATGTACTGCGTCTGGACAGGCTGCGGAGTAGATTGATTACTCGTTGTGTGCTTAACTAGTAAGTAAGAAGTACTTGCGTAAGAGTGGAGCCTAATTACGGGATACCTTGCCTTCATGCCCACTTTTCTTGCAAGGCCTTAGCTTAATTCTTAAGTCTATGTATTCGAAGTCTATTTAAAGATATTATGGTTCATTGTACATTTATATACACATATGTTTAAAGCGGTGAAGTTGAAATAGCGGCAACATCCTTTAGATCGTAATAGAAAAATAAAACAAAAGATCCGGATAAGCCTTCTGAGTTACTATTTTCTCTTCTCAGTTCATGCTGCTTTTTAATCCTGTGTTGGTTATTTATTATTTCGTCATGTCATAGCTACTTTAGGTAGCCAGAGGGCATCAAGTGCCAATTTTTGTTCACCCTCGCATATCTGACGACCTTCTTTTTCAGAATTATTCATTAGTTTCTTTTTCTTCTTTTTAAAATCTGGTAATAATTATTTAAAAATACAGGTGTATGAAAATTAAATAACGAGAGGAACCTGACCATTACACATTTTAATACCAAGTCTGCGCTCTGCAGCAACATTCACAGCTGCTCATGGTACATGATCTGTACGGTCGGCAATTCTTCAAAATCCCATTCCACTTGGGAATGTCTCACAAACAAGTCCATTCTACATACAGAAGTATCCGACAATTCAATCACCGAAACTTTAGCCGACTTCTCTAACGAGGCAACGCGAGGTCCCTCGAGAGTGTTGATATCTGTTGGTATTACATGTCCGACTGAGTATGGACTCCAGAGCCACGTTCAGGAACACAGCGAGCTATGTATGTGTGTATTTTTTGCGTAATGATTTTTGTTCGGATGCTACATCGGTGAGAGTTTACCGTAACGCTCTTTAAGGCGTGTGATGTCTGCGCCCCATATGTAACAAACATGGCTACAGAGTTGGTAGTGGTCATACTTCCTGGTGTTCGTTGTATTGGTAACTGAATACACAGCCCCCTACATTTACTTTTTAAAACAAGACTTCGATACTTTTAAATTTAATAGTGACTATGACAAGTATAAGTTAATATGGACAACTCCAAGTTAGAACGGTGTGCGTAATAAAATATAAGGCAGAAGTATTATGTGCTTTGAATTAGTGCTCAGGGATAATAAAAAACCACCGATTTTTTATTTTTATTACAAATATTACCAACATTTAGTTAACTCAAAACAGATACCTAAAATGGAAGTTTAACCACAAGGCACTATAACCCTAAAACGCTGCAACCACTTACAAAATGAAATGTTTTACAACGTGAATAGGGTTGATTGCAGTGAAGCAAATAAAATGACATTTCAACTCCACGTACACTCTATTTTAAACTCTAAAAATATGTTGGTAAAATTTATTTTAACTTGTTCGTAGATTCGCAAAAATCATAGCACTAATTACATATGTACCGATTTTAAATCATACGGGCAAAAAATAGATTTTAACGTTATATCCATAAGGCTGAATTTACTGCCGCTTTACTCATGTAGTCTATTTATTTAAGCTCCATAACTTCGTGTATATTAGGGCTCTTCATGGACGTTGTTCAGTAGTAATAAGGTTCTAATTTGAACGCCGTTGGCAACGTTCCGTCAAAGATTTATGACGGCACGTAACATACCTCATATGAAGTTCATTCTCCTTCATGTTATTAGGATGATAATATCTTTGACGTAAACAGTGCTTCATACTACTAAATGTCACTACGGCCGTCGTAAATGTTGCTTTTTGTGACGACCCAATTTGATGTGGTTCATTATTACATAAACGTAACATCACGCCCGTAATCCCAGAAGCGGTAGGCAGCGGAGTGTAGTGAACTACCACCTCTCACTAGTTGTGTCCCATTATAGAATAAAGGTTGAGCTTATTGCCACTCACCGGACACAAATTTGAATTCTAAAACACAAGTCAAAAAGTAACAAGAAATTCTAGTTAGAAAGATCTGATATTACCCGACCAGGCATGTGAACCTGGAACCAGGACCTCACGATTGGCAGTCGCGCTCACGAACACTCGAACAACGAGACATTCATTATTACCCTGTGTCCTATTTACCAATCACGTATTAAAACCTCATTCCTGTTCCCCGTTAGGCCGGTAGTGAAAAAATTTTGAGTTCATATGAAGTGATCGAACATTTCTTATTAAAACTGCTATTCATAATATTTTATTCACTTGAAAAGAACTCGTATGCGTATCTAATTGTAAGTGATAAAATTGAGAAACTGTATTACGTGTTTACACAATGTTAAATGTAATGAAAGCCTTTGCTAATATACATAATAATAAATAAACACTGTATTCTCGTATGTACCTACCTACATGTCTTCAGTGAAAAACTTAAAACTTTATACCAGCAGTCAAAGACCTAGGGCTGGCTTGTTACTCGCAGAGGCTAAGTAGATATGTCGCTATGATAGTTCATGGCGAAGTATCAACCGATGCTTTGAAAACGAGAACAATTGGCAGAGTAAGAAAGCGGGAGGCCAGCACTCGTTCCTCGGAAGTGTCAAGCGGATTTCTACGTGTTGTAGTTTCGAAGATGGACTTGAAAACGCAGTTTAAGCTGTGATTGATTGTAGAGCTGAATGAAACCCCGTATTGTGTGATGTTTGTTTTATGTAAAGCAAGTACACTCATTCGAGCGTACTTTAATGCGGCTTGTGGCGGTAGCATACATAACATTCGTACAGTACGAATGACAGCATCGTCGCCCAGTTGCCAGCAGGTTCGCCTGATGGAAGCAGCATCAACTTGCACAGCTGACATGATTGCGAGTAGGTAAATTATTATTTAAAACGCGTAAGAGTTAATACGCTTTACAATAATGATCTGTCTTATTAAAACTTGTAAGTAGAAACGTTATTAGCGAAGTTTAAGTAAGTTTTAATGAGAGCAAGCATTAGGACCACAGCGACTCGCGCGAGCTCGTCGGCTCGGAACCGCGTTTGGAGATATTGTTCGTACAATTTCGTTAAATCACCAGCAACTTATATTTCTTAATTCCAATACATTTAAGTCAAGCTGTTATTTACAAGTTTACAATTCAGTGCCACAGACAATTTCTGTTTCTTATTCAATCACGTTATTGTCAAATCTGTATTGTCATCTATTTTAAGGTAGACGAAAACTCTTTATAGTCTCATAATAGTCAAACTTGTTTAAAGCAGGTACCTACCTTTTCGTATGTTCAAGAATTATTTTTTCTGTGAATTTTTTTTAAACAGCAATAGGTTTACGCTTAACTACATATATTCTCAACGGATGGTAAGCAAGATGTATCCACGGACGTAGTGCGGCTGTCTATAAAGTGCCAATTCACTCTTCTATATAAGCAGGCTATACAAACCGGGAAACATAGCCGTCGACGTGTAGTGTAGCTCCTTCGCCTTTACCTTAGAATTATATTCTACATTATTATTTATTTAATTTGTCCATTCCATATTTTCACACGTGTCCTTAAGCATTAACGTTTTCCCAAGTTGAGATAATTTATTCAGGCGTACGGACGAAGTTGCGGAGCGCGAGGCTACACAGTGGCCGGCGGCAGCTGCGTCGCGCCGGACGGCCGGCACCTCGGCAGACGGACATGTTATCATATCACAGTTATATTCTGGCCTCATGTAAAAAAGGAACGTTTAAACGCTTAACAATAAGAAAAGTCGTATTAAAGAATGTTTGAAAGGATTTCATGAAACTTCAAAGTTTGTCGGCGTTAGATCGAAATGTTTTCGTAACAAATAATGTTTATTTAATAGTTACTATTATATCGCCACAGCAGGGACTTTATGAAGTAGGCAGCGAACACTGAATGTCAAATATCTTTATTATACAATATTATACTTTATCATAAATTTCCACATTCAAGTCACTTTTTGAGACTTATGACATTCCTAACAGAATGGTACTTATTTGGTCAAGATAAGTGAGTTGTAGTCTCCCGTGGTATCAGATGTATCTTTCAAAATTCTCATTTCATAGATCATTTATTGTCTCATAAGTTATAAATAAATAATAACAAAAAAAAAGTTTTAATGATGACAGAATGCTTTTGAAACAGTTTCCACGCCATTTGAATTCTTCATTCGAAGTTTATATATTACTTTATATATAAAGTGCTATTAACTTAGTTGCGATTGTTGTATTTAAAAACGATTGGGCCGCCATCAACTGCAGTGACTATGGCAGATGGCCTACAAATCGCGTTTCTACTTAAATAACATTAGTACATTAATATCAACAACAATAACAGCAAAAAAATTAATTTACAAAGCTGCGGATTTAATTAGTTTTTATATGTTTTATACGTAGTACGTGATGTATACGAGTATGTATAAATAAAAAATAAAACATAGCATGCACTACGGCTGTGCTGCAGAGCAAAACATTTAAAAAATAAAAATATTCTATTGATATCTATATTAATAAGCCGCAAGGTCCCTGTGGTGGGCACGTGGTTCCCGATGGGTGTTGCAGATGCGATATACGAGTACACGCAGGCGGCGCTAGTCAGAGTCGCTCGCAATCTTTCCCGCTACGTACGTATATGTTTTTCAACTTAGCTCGAGCCGGTCGCAGTTTTTTAATGTATTGGAAAAACAGCAGAGCGTGGCTCCCGGCCCGCAAATCCTGTGATGTACGTCCCACTTACCTGATTGGTTTTCTATTGAGCGATCTGCCTCGCCCAGCGCCGGAGAGGGATGTTTCGCGTAACTAACCTTACGTGTCGAACTTTTCAATGTTTGTAGGCGTTTCAAATGTTTCCCTCTTGGTTTTTTCACTTAAGCTTATTTTGTAACATGATGGTTTATGTCGTAGGCAGTTAGAGTTACGGATTTTTAAACATACATTAGTCATCTTAAATTCGTTCTTTTTCATATATTAGCTTTTGCTCTCTGCTTATCCCGTGAGGGACCTGCCGTTAAGATATGAATATGTATGTAGTAGTTTTTTGAAATAAAAAATTTTGCATTATAACATTTGTTTGTCTACCATTATAACAACTGCATGAAGTCGTAACAAGGGATCATATGGAAAATGTTCCCTTTCTCATATCATTATATTGCTGACCGCGATATACTCGTATTAAGTTGTCATCAGTGAAAACAGTCGTTGTCAAACATAATTGTAGTTACATTATCCTATTGCACAATTTTTTTCTAACTACGGCAGGGATTCGAAATGTACCAGAAAATCACAAACAATTATTTATGCAAAACTGGTCCAACATTGTCTCTCAATAATGAATGTATCAAATACTTTAACCGATTGAAATGAACAATACATTCATTCGTTTCTCCGTCAATATGTCTCCAAAATATGTATATTATTCTAGTGGCGTGAGGGCGCACCGCGTGGTCGACGAGCGCACCAGTACAGACCGCGCTGCTCACGGTATATTAACATTCACCATTATGAACGCTATCTGCGGGACATTATTAACTCACCACCCCTCGGCAACCTTCCTATAAATTTTGCCCTGCGACACCCCTTTTATGATGGTAATGATTTTTAGTTGCGTCCCCTGGCGTTTGAATAACCTTTATCGTGAACGTCGAGATTATTGGTATTGGGGGCACCAACTCAGTAACAGATACTAGTTTATTAACGCTTTATTTATAAAACACATACATAATTATATTGTAATGTACCTGTTTAAGAAACTTTGCAGTCTGAGAAAGAATACTATAATGTGAAATATCCGTGTCGGGGTGGTGTGGGATTATATTCCTCGACCCCGTGCCGGAATATAGGGTGTCATAAAAAGCGACTAAGCCCAGCGCTGGCAAATCGCGGTATGGCGCGACCTGATTGGGCACAGATCAATGCCCAGCCGCCCGTGGGCAGCAGCGTAGCCGTTAACCTGCGTGCATTAAATATATTGCATATATTTATGTGTATTTATGCATTTACACCCAGGCTTATTTCCTAATTTCCTTACAGTTGTGTAAAACAGTGAACAAATTAAGTTCTTCAGGCGTGAACAAGTAATTTGTCAAATGTAATTTTGTCAGTGTGGACGTAAGAACTGAAGTGTAAGCATTGATTGTAATAAATCGCTTTTTTTCGATAATGTAACGCCTTGAAGGGTAAATTGATGAGCGAGTGTGTACGAAAACTCAATAGTGTTAAACTGAAAAACAAACAAGTACATAGACCCAAGTTTGAAGATCATGCTTCACTCTCTGTTTTGATCATATGTATCCCCGGTAATAAAAGTTATAATGTGCAACAGTATTTTTATATGGTCTCACTCGCTCCCTTACCTCTCAGTATTCAGAGACCACCCAGCCCCACACGTCTCCTTCCATATGGGGTGCTATGACGATATGATATAAGAAAGCAGAGCAGGAAAGTAGTACAAGGTACAACTAATAATAATAACAACCTTTATTTAACAATCTTACATATTTCACAAGGAAACTATTACAGTACTTTTCAATTTAAATATCTGACCCCGGTGTGTGAAGATTGTCTTCCCGCAGAGCGCGCTCCTGTGCTTGTCTAGTTCAGGTAATCCTCGCTTTTCTTCTGACGTCGTCCTCTCACCTGCCACGATGTCTCCCTCTCTGTCTTTTGTTTTGGGCACCACAGTGTTACGTCCCTTGACATAATAAATTTATCCTTTTTGCTCCTAATCATATTATGGCCTGGCCTCTTCCATTTTAGTTTTAATACTGTAAGTAGTGTCAGTGATTATAGTTCGGTTTCTTATAGCACTTACTTTCACATTTGCCTTCAGTTTTATGTTTCATATACTTCGTTCCGTACTGTGTTGGCAGGTTGTTTTTTGAGTTTGGTGTACATTTTGCTTACATAGTGTAAATTGTGGTTACACAATTTGTGTACCTACATTGCGCTTAGTTAGGCTTCATGTTTGGCATCCTTGCGTCATTACGGTTAAAATACGTGTTAAATAATTTGCTGTTAACTTTTAGTGGCACGAGAGGGTTTTTATAATCTCCTTCAGAGTCTAGGATCTTTTCCATGTTAAATTGTTATTTATTTCCTTATTCGAGAGATCTGTAAGAGATATAATCTGTCCTAGATATGTGGATTCCTCCACATATTCTATTGTTTTGTTATGAATGGTTATTGGACGGTTATTCGAGGTTTGACATTACTTTAGTCTTTGCAGTGTTCGTTGTCAGGCCTACTTTATCACTTTCGTGCGCAAGCTGTTGCAACATATCTTGTAGGCTTGTTGTATCTTTAGTTATTAGTATTAAATCGTCTGCAAACCTTAACTGATTTAACTGTACTCCGTTAACATTTTGCCGTAAATACTAAGTTAACCCATAGACACTAAGTTGGGGTTGTCTGTAAATAACGACAAGCGTTGTCCCGTTGTTAGGACCCTCACCCTTGCGGGTCACCCGGCGCCGAGCGTGTTTGTCTCTACAAAGGCTTTCACCGCGCCGAGTCTTCGACATCGATTAATCGCAGCGAGAGTGAGCTCCACGAGGTGCACTCCGTCGGTGAAGTAGAAAGTGCTCAGAGAGACCTCTGTACGGCCGTAGCCGACGTAGGGTGACTGTCATTATAGATTAATTCAAAAGATTTTAGTTAAAGTTATTATCAGTATAAGGTAGTGAATTATTTATACTTTGATGCATTATTTATTAATACGTGCGTTCTTGCGTTTTAACTTGAAATGTTTTTGTTTGCACAGAAACGAAAACTTATTTTTTTTATTTGTACAGAAATTTGTATTCTCTCCCCTTATTCTCAGAGACAGATTAAGAAGTACCCATATATGGCATTGTGCTTTGTAAATCGGGAATTATCCCACCCCGAAATATTTAGTAGCCTCTCTAGTGTATGTACAAGAGCTGGCAGCATTCAGTACACGATACTGAATGCAATAAAGAGAGTAGCTGAGTAGGACGGTCGAGGAGTGCAAACAGGTTGGTCGAGCAGAGGAATGGACCCATAGGATCCATAGGTCCATAAGGATGGAGATATTTGATTAGCCTATCCCGTAGGCAGCTGGGCCGATGATATAACAATAACATTGGTTAATATAAGTCGAGTATTTTTATATAGTATTAGCTAGTAGTGTAATTCCAACTGTTATATATTATTTTAACGATACTCCAATAAACTGACATGTGCAGGCTTCCCATTTTGTCCTCAGATTTTTAACATATCTGTGTTGCACGGAACTATAATAGGTTATTTACGTATGTACGTAATACACAAAGCATGCTGCGCACTTTGGTAACATAACATACCACCTGTACTTCTGTTACAATCTATGTTTATATGCCGATATAACTTCTATAATATATAAATATAAATTCTTCATTCGAACATCTACGGGGATCTAATTTGAAACCGGTTATAAGTTCTGATGTGAAAACAGTTGTGCGAAGAGAGTCGTTAGTATGAAATGGCTAAGCTTTTTTCCCCTGCTCCGGGATAACATTCCCCGACGAAAAATAACTATTAACAATACAACACTAATCCCCTTACACACGCAATCTATAGCCATCGTATTCAACTATCTACCCATTTCTTTCTTACTTTAATTAAACGTATATCTCTGGTCCGTTCGCTCGCAAAAACTGTATTGCCATCATTAGAGTTTCTGGAAGTTTCTCGTCATTTCTGGGGAGGTTTCGTTGCTCGAACAATTATGTCACTGCTAGTTTTATACATCTTCGCTAAGTACTTTGGACAGCTTGGTCTGGAAAGATCGAATAATGTACATACTCGTATATATGTGATACGATACACATAGGATATCATTATGTATTCTGAAGTAAACGGATACATGCACATATTTACGAGTATGACTGCCTCGTTGGTCTAGTAATAAATTGAAGGGGACCTGCAATCGAGAGGTCGTGAGTTCAAATCCCGGGTCGGATACTATTGTATTTTCTAACTTAAAGTTTCTAATACTAATCTTTAGTACTGCCTCGGAGTCTGGATTTGTGCTGGGTGTATTTGTGGGCTATGAGCTTACCAGCTATACCATGAGAGGAAGTATAAACACAAGTGGTGAAACGTGGCAGTGTATTACACTTCTCCATCTACGTCTTCGGAGATTACAAGCGTGTTTTTACGTTTTGTACGTGTGTACGTGTTTGTGTGATGTTACGTTTTCAAAAGTAGTTTTAATATTTTGATCGTAGGTAATAAAAATTAATGTATAATACTCTTTACTTGCGTTTGGTTTATAGTTTGGTTTGTTAGCTCTCGCGTAATTACTTTTGTACTCGCATAATAACTTCGTAAGAGTATCTTTATTAATCACTGATCTTTTAACGTCGTAATATTTTGCCTCCTTATGTCTTAATTGTATATTTTAAACTTGTTCTTTATTAATGGACGTGGTTACAATGGTAAATGAAATCAATATATCAAACAATTAGCCCAAATACCGATGCGCGGGTACATATGGCGCCCACGGCTTCGTGGCGGCGATGGTGAAACCGTGAATGGATGATGGGTTTTAAGATAAGAAAGTAAACCCTACCATTGACATGGCACATTTTATCGGCATATATTGATTTCGATACTTTTGTTTGGATTGAATATAATTTGAGTTGGGTCCTGTCACGAAAATGATTTAAATACATAGTACATATTTATAGTTTTACTGTAGTCATACATTCTTGGCAGAGAGGTGGTGGCAACATGTTGATGATGACTGAAAAGTCCTTTTCGACAGTAGCTCTTACGATACGTCCATACTGGATTCGGGAGTTTGCAATTGCGATAATTCAATTTTTCTTACATACATTCAAGAATTGACATAAAGTAGGTACATCATTGTACAAAAAAATTTCCGGTACAACGTATCGTAAAGTAGCAAAAACATAAAAAAAAAACCTTTTTGTTCTACGCTCTGCTGCATTAAACATTCATCTACGGTAAAACCTTTTTTATTTCTGCTATTTATCTTATCCCTAACTTTGGCCCTCACCGTGGAAAATATATTTATTAAGGGAAATCTATCATACTTCCTGAAAAAACGTTCGTTTCTATAAAAACCTTACTGAACATAATATTGTAGCGGGTAATACGTGAAAGTGACTTCCATTCGAGTCCATCAGTCGCGGAACGCGTAGTAGGGCCGGCGATGTTCATTCACAATGCAAAGTGAATGGAGTGCGTAGTCCCAGTTCCGTTCAACGCTTTTTAAATGAATGTTTGTTTGTCTGTTTGTTGATTCCCAGCCGTCGGGTCAGCGTTCACACACTGCCGTCATATTGATCTAATCGCTGTCCCTTGCATATCACAAAGACGACCAATTTAAGAAATTATACACCTTATGTTTATACGCATAAGAAGTACGTGAAGTCTTTTGGTGATGTTTTCATTGTATTGAGTATTGTCCTTTGATGTTTGCATGCTACATACATTAATGTTTTATGTGGTAGCGTTGTGGTATTCGGAATAGTGGAACCACATCGAATGTCTCCATGTCAATAAGCTGTCGAACTTAATTATTGTTTTAATGAGCTCTATTTTTTGTGAAACATATTGCTGCTTACGATTCTGTGGAAATAATAGGTTATCTTTAAATAAAAAATTAAATTAGGAATCGAACCAACACTAAATATAATTACAGTCTAAGTTATGATTCGACACTCCAAGAAACTGGTTGCGGTTGCCTCCACACTGCTGTACAAGCTCCGTAGGCCCGGTACTAGCTAATGGACGGGTTTGTCGTTACGTCACTAATGAGGAAATTTTGTTTGCAAGGGTCGCTCGATAATCTTTAAAGCAAATTGGAATAGGGAATTGTGGCGTGCAACATACAAGACGAAGGTATTTTGGAACCTTAGTATAAAACTGTATATTATAAGCGCTGGATTTATTTTAAATCACTGTCTAATTGAGTCTGTTAGTTTTTGCGCGTGGCCTTGCTGCACATCTGAAACATTTTTGTAGAATATAATTCATCACTCAGATCCATGGAACATTAACCACGCCGGGTGCAGCCGTCCGCTCGCCACTCTTGTGGGATGAAATATTTATTCCTATTATTATAAAAACAACTATGACTGCCTCGTTAGTTGCGAGTGCGACTGCCGAACGGGAGGTCCTGGCTTCGATTCCCGGGTCGGACACTACTAAATTTTCTAATTTAGATTTTCTAGTAGTGGCTCGGAGTCTGGATATGTGCTCGGTGTATGGCAATAGGCTCAC
>DWFO01001190.1:0-16624 GCA_018246595.1 Mimoniades nurscia nurscia | reverse complement strand
TGAAAAATAGATTTTTTATAGCTTTCTATCAGTATTTTTAATACCTTAGGCTCAAAACTTTTCAGCCGCCCCTCGTACTACATCCTGTCCATATTACATCTATTACATTGCCTTCCTGAATCCGCATTGCAGCGTGGTGGAATAACGTTCAGTATGATTTTAATTGAAGACAGATAATATACACGGAGTTTTCCATTTCACATAAAACTTTTATGTCGCCGGTCATCAAATTCCGCGCTGACATGACATTAAAGTAGGTAGTAACCGCACGGTATTATAGTAAAGTGGTGATACGTACGTTATATTCCGGTGTGTAGGTATCGACTTCATAAATTTTACGACCCGCCGCGGCCCGCTGCGTTGCATGCGAAATATTGTGAAGCGATAAAGTTTCACCTGCACCCGATATTGAGGCTTAGCACTGACCTAATTTTATATAGTGATTTATTTGCGAGGGGGCTTTTAGAAATCTAGGAATGTTGTAATTTAACAAAATAGTTCACATAGTTTATTCCAGTAACTGTTAATTAACCCATTTGATACATATGGTATTATTTAAGAAATAAAACGTATGATTTCATACAATTTTATTATACACCTTTACAATTTAACACGAACAATTTTACAATCAGACACGAACAATTTTACAATCAGACGATTTGAACGCTACTATCATCGTTTTCACAACAGCGGATCAACCTCGGACACAAAATAGGAAAGCTAGCAACGCATACACCAACGAAGAGCGGGAAACAGGCTATAAAACACGGACTCAGACACATAAGGTATTTGTACCACCGAATAAACGAGCACTCTAATAAAGAGAAAAAAATATTAAATTCTTGAAGTAATTTCATACAATTTGCGTTCGATTGGAGTTTGTCTTCAAATCCGACTTGGCTATTTTTGTTGACTTCCGATTTCTCCATACTTATTCATAACGAATTGAATCAATGCTTCAATTTATTAAAACGTGACCGATATTTATTATTCGCGGCAAAACAACTGTTCATAAGCGTAAGAGAAAACCAGTTTTGAGGTTACTTTTGAACTTTTCTTCTATACATCCAAGTTCACAATTAGCTCAAAATTTCTATGCATCCACGTTCATAAGTAGCTCGAATTCTCTATGCACCCAGTTCATCTCCTTTCTCGTCAGGAACAATGCAATCCATGCAACAGTCACAACAGGGTATGCACGACACAAAAGGACTAACCAACAAAGGCAAAATATACACCATGAGACACATTTGTCTCAACGTGTATAATACGCGGTTCGTTCTATTATTCAAATTTCATCACAATGCCCCAGCATTCTAAGCACTTGTGTCGCTTAAAAGAAATTATTTGTATAATCCTTTTGAGATACAATTGTAACCTTCCTTTAATGGGTTATAGGTTGTATTTAATTTCTTCAAATGACACTGAAATAATCCTGATCACTGTCCACTGAAGTTATGTTCTGTTAATTCCTCATCAAGTACTTTAAGTAATTCTAACATTGATAAAATACATTTCACTGTGTAGGAAACATTTGGAAATCCTTGAAAACGTTCGTATTAAATATTAAATGTTAATCACGTAACAATTTTGTATTCTACGGGAGTAATTTAATATGAATAGAGGTTAGCAGGGACGAGTTCACACGCCGTAGTGGACTTTAAGACGCTTTAGCTAAGATGCTTTAACTATCATTTACATTTTAAAATTACGAAAATGCAATCTAATTATGTATCACGAAAATTTAGCGATCGAAAATGTTTGCTAGAAATACAGATCCTATTGACACAAGACGTAATTGAAAATTTTTGTTTGTTTTTCTAATTTACAGATAAAATATGATTAAAAAGACTCGCTTCTAGCAGGAAGTTGAGAATAATCAATGGCCATTTATAGTTTGCTATTAAAAAGATTATTAGGTACTATCCATTATATTGATCTGATAGTGTTAGAACAAGTTTGGGCATTAGGGTTCAGGGTGGGGCAGCAGTCTAAAATAATATATAACTAGCAAACTATATCCGGGGTCTTACACCGTTACACCCTATAGCACTCTGAATCTGTATGTACAAAAAAAAAGTAAACAGTTGAATCTCCTATACTACATATGAATGTTTCCCCCCTTTTCCGTTCTATAATCACATAATAGACACAACCAAAAAATATGGTTGGAGCTTTCTATAAAAACCATAGTTTGATGTTTTAATTTATTTTTACCTAGATAATTTACATAGTTTTTAGGTTTGGTAAGGTACCTTACAAGTCAGAGACAGGGTAGCCCACCCTGCCCCATCGTAGCTACGTCCATGCTAGTGGCATATTTATCTGTACCGTTAAACAATAATTGTTATTGATAATATTCATATTTCGCTCTGAGGGATGTATGTGGTTATGGACAATTTCAGGATTGCGGAGTAGTAACACTTTTGTGACCAATTTCCAATGAACACTTGCAATGAATTTCGATCATGCCATTGTCAGACGAAGGTCTCCTCTCAGAATGAGTTGGATAGAATCAGTTGTATCAGAAGTCCACAGACTGCTACTATAGTTAAGTGCGCGTTGATGGACTTTAGCGAACATTATAAAGAACTTCATTGAGTGCAGGATTCCTCACGAAGTTTTCCTGTACTGTTGTAGCGAGATACATTGAATCTTTAATGTCTCTTAATTGTCCATAATACTGTCTTTATACAATTTGACACTTTATATGTATCGACATCTGTGAGTTGTATGGGAGGTGAAAATAAAATTTACCATATAATATTATGTTGTGTACTTTATTATCCATATTTTTCCCTAGTTTTCACGATTCCTTAATATTTTATCGTCTTTGTCGACTTGCA
Organism: Mimoniades nurscia nurscia; assembly: GCA_018246595.1. Lineage (NCBI taxonomy): Eukaryota > Metazoa > Arthropoda > Insecta > Lepidoptera > Hesperiidae > Mimoniades > Mimoniades nurscia. The sequence continues at coordinate 13,778 of DWFO01001190.1, read as the reverse complement.
CTGGCTCATCTTCTAAGTTCACAACGAGACATGTACAACATTTGATACCTAGAATAGTTATTTCATGTTTAAATTTGTTTTTCTACTTCCTCCTACGATTTGAATTCTGTAACAACTGATGTTGGAACGATTGAATGTAAATTAATTTTTTAACTTTCTCACTTACCTACGAACTTTGGATAATATTAAATATTCTAATCCCATTGATATATAGTGTAGGTACAGATATTTTCAAATGAAAGTTACCAACGCCTTATGACTGACCCAGAATATTTTTGCAGCTTATGGTTTAAAGAACACGAAGTATGTAAGGGTTCACACACACACAGGCATATTTAAAAAAAATTACATGTAATCCATTAATCTTGATTTGTTAAATAATATACTTGTAAGTTTTTTTAAGAATTAGTAGGTACTCTATATATGAGAACGTAAAATATTAATTACAAAAATTAACTCAAGCTACAGCATAATCTACGGTAATAAAATATTTATATGGTATCTACCTTTTACACACATTGGCAAACAAGAAAGACATGGCAATAGGATAGACGGATAACAACATATCTGTGGTACACATAGACAGAAACACATTAATATCTATTAATAGTGATATTGTAGAAACATTGTTTAATTTTTGTGCGGAAAAATGGCGTAATTCTCTTAGACATTTCAAAATAAATGCGGCAATTTTAATATCAGATACAATTATCTTAACAAAACGAAATGTCAATACATTTCGTTTTGTTCATTTAAATGGAATATGTGAAGATAACACGTTTCATTCAGCCAAGTATACATTCATATTTATAGGTGAATTATGTAACGTCATTTTTTTCTCTCGTTTGCCGCATACTACGACAAGCGATTCAATTGAAGCGCGCCAAAAATATATAGTTGTATTTAGGTTATGCGAGAAAAACTAAAAAAACGTTTCATGAGATAGATAAAAAATGAAAGAAGTCTTTTGGAATCATACAGTAATTACATAATATTAGTAGGTATTTTATTTATACTTCCTACATTTGTTTACATATAAATGGTTAACAAAAGTCACGATGCGAAATATAAAAGGATACAAAATTAATTAATAGGGTTATCGATTTATGAAATAATATTACGTAGATTGTTAATAAATTACAATCTGGCGAACAGGGGATGCTGAGATAAACAGCATGTTCGCTAAATTGGACGAAAATTGCTTTAGTATCGTCCAAAATTAGTCTTGTAGGACGTGAGAAATATAATATCCGTTATTTCTCTCAATATCTGGATTACATGGCTCTGTTACTATAATACCTTATTAATATCTTGGGTCATTTCTGCACACTGTCACCTGATCACCACCTAGGTAGGAACTTGGGTTGTTGTGACTAGTACATACGGATATATTTACGTTTATACGTGGGTTTTTATGCACAAATGTGACTGCTAATCAAGAGGTACTAAATTTCATCCCCGGGTCAAGCAAAGTGTTATTGGGTCTTTCTAATTTAAAATGCCCTGTAGTGTTCTATTGTTGGACGAATAAATTGCTACATACTCGTAACTGGTAAATTGTAGGAGTGTATTACAAGCCTCTGCCTACCCTTTCGGGGAAATATATACCACACTGGGATTCTCTGTTTTGCGGTTTCCAGAGACACACGTAATTATCATCATCATTTGTTCTTTGTTCTACTGTGGAAGTGTGTCTCTACTGTCTCAAAGCCACTGTCTGCTACGCTGGCCAAGTGCGAGTTGGCAGACTTCACGCGGCTTAGAGAAAATAGAAGGGTAAGATGCACATATTTCCTCGCGATGTTTCCCTTCGCCGTTAAAGCAAGTAATATTTAACCTTAAAAGGCATATTTTTGAAGAAATACGCGCCACGGTTTGTACCCAGGACGCCCACGAAACTATAAGCCCAGCTGATATCTGAACCTCTAGGAAGTTATCGCTCAGTTTGCGAGGCGACTCATGTCCAAAGATGGGACTATAAAAAGGTTGATAATGACAATGATGCTTGCCCAGCTGTGGGATATAAAAGTCGTGTAGCAATTCAATCTACATCAATAGTATATCAAAATTTTGAAATAGATTAGCTTAGCACATTTAGCTTAACACCATATACGTAATTTATTATGTAGGTACATTATTTGACATCGAGAAACAAAACCTCGACAACTAATTTGTCGATAATACTACAAATTGTTAATATATTTCAATTTGATGTAACACTGTTATTAATTTGTTATTATTAAGTCTAATCAAAATACGTTTACCAATATGTGCTCTGTGTGTACTGTTCGTGATACTAATTATATTTAACTCACGCTAAGTAACTTGAATATCATGACATTTATGTGTTTATTATAATCATTAATATTATTTTGTTTTCTATTGCCATATTCACTATGTTTTTATATTATTTACTTGGCTCCAACGGCTGACCGGTGGAGAATGCTACTAGGCATTAAGTCCACCCTTTGTATTGCCTATTCATGGTGTACAATAAAGAATAAATAAATAAATAAAATTCCATATGAGGTACGTTCACCGAGCTTAATACATTCTTCACTTATCTTCTAAATTTGTTTTAAACTGACAATTTAAGTAAATAAACAGGTGTTTATAATATAACTTTGGGTTCCATCTGTTATCATGTTGATAGGAAACACTGAATATAACGCATCATTACGCCTGTATTTTGAAGGGGTACGCGACGTAGTAATTCCATTTTTCACGTAATATGTTACATTACCTAAGGAGTAGGAGCTTAGCCTATTGCTATATTCAAGTTAGAAAATTCCGATTATACTTAGTCCGAAAACAGGACCTCTTGCTCAACATTAGCGCTTGATACCATTAGACGAAGGAAGAAAACAGACAGTAAAGAAATTATTTTGATGGTGCAAGTTTTTATGCTATTATTTCTCAAAAGAAAACGAATTAATAGATATGAATTATTATTTTAGTGAGCTCATATAAGCGTTTACTCAGAGGATAATGTTGGAACGAAATATATCATTGCTGTTAGGGGATAGAAACACACCCAGCACTGGAGTCTATACTCTTGAATACTAGACAAAAGTATTTTCATAAAACTTACTTTCCATTACGTAATATTTGAAATTCATTCATAACTATTGAAACTCAAATTTCAACTGCACAGTCTCTTTCAATTAGAGCGAAGTTAGTCATGAATTTGCTGTAAAATTATTTAAATACTCAGTTCGGAAGCCTTCGTTAGTTGGCGGAGATATTAATCCAAAATTGTTTTAACGAACGACTATATTTTTTTGTGTTTAATATCTCTATCTGTATTTGTGTCGTAAACTCTTTGGAAATTGGTTTATTTTCAATATGAGAACAGTTAAGGGCATAGAGTCGCATGATAACAAACTTTTCTTTACATATTATGGGGTAACATTTGAGCGCATTCCAGTGTGCTGGAAAGTGCTGACGCATACTAAAATGGACCACACATCCTTAAGAGTAGTATAAATTCTTCTTTTTGCGCTTCGAGCATCATGGTGACACTGTAAGGATATTTTTCGAAATAGTGACGTCATTTTTCTTGAAAATAATTATAGATCGGGTGTTTTTCTAGATTGTGTTAGAAGTCTTAGTATTTTTGTTTTGTGTTCATAATTTGTGTCCTTATCTGTTTTTATAGAAATAGATCTGTAATTGGTTCAAACGTATCATAATTTTCCATTATTAATTTCTTCAGGTCATGACTTTTTATCAAATTTCTTGGAGTATGAAGAATAATATATGTACATAACTGACTATTTTTGCATAATTACATTATGCCCGCGTTTGTGTGTGTGCGTGCATGTGTTGCGTTCCCTCTGTTTGTTCCATGGTGGCCATTAAAACATGACTGAGCTTTAGCTTATCAGGTCATCAATCAATTCCCATATATCACGAAGCGAATGGGAAATAGATATTGACACATGGCGATATAAATTTGCGATACAATGGCCCACTGAACGAATGAACGAACGATGACCCATCGAAATTGGGTAAAAGATATATATCTTAATGGTATTATAACAGTAAGAAACGAGCGTTGCCAGTACAACTGGGAGAAGTTCGATTTCACTGCGCTATAATGCAGTAAATTACCCTCCTTTAACGCCAGTTCCAAGAAACGGTTTTATGTTTGTAAGAAAGTTTATTAAAAGAACTGAATACACCCGATTAAACTGTGTACCGACTTAACGTACACATGGTTTCTCGGGATAGGTTATGAGTATTTTTCACCTGTCCAAGGTCCTTCTCCACCAGCTCCCAGCTCCATCGAGCGCAGTGACGTCACAGCGGAGACGTGGCTGCGATTGACACCTACATACATAATTTTAACATGTAGGTATATAGTATTTTCAGTGTTTTAAATACATATTATATAATGATAAATGTTAAAAAATTATTAATAATAAACAGTTCCTTACAACTTATGATAAGTGAACAAACGATAACGTATGTATAAAATACATGTATGATTAAATTAGGGACTGGCTTAACTCACGAATGCTTTTTCGATATATCCAATATCTTGAGAATTTATTCGATGTGCTTCTTCATAAGCTCCCACCGATCGCAATATTTAAAATACATTTATTTATTTACATTTAGTTTCTCATGTTAATTAATCAATATCTATTTTTATTGGTGGTAAGCGGTCACTGTCGCCTATGGTTATATGCGACACCAGAGGTGTTGTCGATGTCTGACCGGCCTTGATGGCGAGGACTTTTCACGCGTTTTTTGAAGAATCCATTTAACAGTATTTCGGATAGGCAGACGTCCGACGGAATTATACATTTCACGTGTCACGTGATCGATATATGAGCGTATCATCACTATAACGAGAACATCGTTCTTAAGGGAAATTAAGCGAACTCGCAGTAGCCCCTCGTTGACTTTTATAAATATTCTACGTGAGCAAGTCGTTTGAGGTCCGTATAATTTCGTATAATTTAATTTGTATTACGTACTTTAAAATTGGCGTACCGATTTTAATTAGTTTCGTTATGTGACAAAGGTTTAGGATCGTGTTTGAAGTGATCGCATTTTTATTAGATTGCTAGATTTTTTAATGGTACATATACTTCGATTAGAATCTTGAGAGCAACATTTATATTGAGACTGTAAAATTATTATTTTGTATAGTCTAATGATATATATTATGAGTAAACGATACGTCACACATTCGGGGGATTACCCCGAATGGATAGTCAGAGGAGTGTGGTACACTCCTACTTCTTTCACTAGTTACGTTTACGTCTCTACGTTACGTCATACACTGGGCACATATCCAAACAATAAGTACTGGAAATTTCAAGCAGTAATTGAATAAATTCAATAGTAGGTACTCGGCCGTAGCGGGAAACTTGACTAACACGAACGAGGTTTCAAATGATTAACTGAATCGATCGTCGTTGTCCTGTATCAGTTTTAATAAATATTATGTGTAACCATTTTATGATCTTGCGTAAAACCATTGAAAACCTGTAACCAAACAAAAACTTATAAAACAACTAATTTGCTTACTACTGATTTTTTTCCGTTTGATACATTTTGCAACATGAAAAAAAAAACAAAAAAAAAAGCATATTCATCGTTCCAATCCTATGATATTTATTTATTTATTTAAGTTTATGGTACAAAGTTCACATAAAAATCATACAATTAAATCACTTTCCGGTCGCATACTGCATTTTCCCCTTAAGGCATAATTAGATCTAAATAATGCGAAACTTTTGTGAAAAAACTATTCGAAATTAATTTAGCCGTTTTCAAGTGATGCGCTTACAAACGAACTACATATATTTAACTTTAATATATTAAATGACGTTGGTAGTTTTCAGCTGTTCATTTAACTTTAGTTAGCTCTACATAGTTTACTGTAATTATTATTATACAAAACCACTTCATTATTCAAATTATCAAAATCAATTTTCTAACGAAATCCGGCCTCAATTCTCTAACTATGTGATATAATATAGAACACTAATGCGATAAAATATGTGAGATTAATATATAATAGTGCGCCAACTATAATGCTCACGAATAGTACAATGTATTAAACTAATATTTTTAATAAGTTTTCATTACTAGTTTTCATTGGAATTTTGCCTATTCTTACTTTTTACAAAATTCATTCTTTAGCCACATTGTGAGCTGAAACTCTTTGAAAAGTTTTCTTCGCATATAAGTGTGACTTTAAAGTTAGCATTTCGCTCGTAACAAACAATGGGTGGAAGCCGGGATATAGACAAACAGATAGACGCTATTAGATATTTGTATATATGTCTTTTGATTGAATTGTCTATGGATTGGAACTAATTCTAATTTTAAATGTTTGATTAAATTACGTAATGATATGGAGGTAGTGAAGTCCAGTATCATTGACCAGCTTCCAATAGGAAAGATTCGTACGAATACCGATTGTACTTCTACTGCCATGTCTTATGTCATTAACAATACTTATTCCCCTAGTAACTAACTAACTAACTAACTAACTTTATTAAGAAATTATAATATCAAACATTAGTTTAATCTGATACATGTACATGGGCGGAACTGACTGCTTGTGGCTGTACCCTATTCGTTTACTAATCTCTTCACTACAAATTTTTCGCTTCACGAACAGTTCAAAATGATGTGTCAAGAAATCAATAATGAAAGTACGGTTGCGTTGTACACTCATACATACTAAGTCTAAGCTAATAATATTAGCTCTGTTTTAAAACACGATCATATGAAATGGTAATACATTCAATTAGTAATATCAAAACCTGCTTATGGAAGCCTGTATAATTCGGAAGTGATTAATTTTATCATTATCAATTGCCAATTACGATTTGACCGTGATTCTGAAACAGTGCGAAATAATGTCGAACGTTATTTCGGTCGTCACCATTATATTGTTGACTAGCACGTTGGTGCAAGGGTTAGTGAACCTGACACACAAATATTTATTCTGTGCTGGGTGTAAAAATAAGAAATATTTAAGTATACATTTGTATTTACATATACATATAGACCTATTTATTTATTTAAAGGTTGCATCAACAAGGTGGACACTATGAAAGGTTACAGTAATTTTTGTATGTAGTTTATCAGCCGTCTGGTTACCATACCACAAGCTCTCGTGACGCTTACTTCGGGATCGGATGGCCGTGTGTGGAGATGTCACAATATACATACATATTATCATTATTATTATTCTTGTTATTACCATTATATACTACATAAAGTGTCCAAATTAATCTCGTTATAGAGCTGTGTAATAATTGGAGTTTTTGTGAGTTTGTGAGTGTTTTTGTAATAAATAGATTTTAATGAACGCATGTAACAGGATGTTTTATTTATGTTAAAAAGACAATAAACTGACATATCTACATCGTTGTTGTGGCGTTGTGTGTATTTGTTTGGAGAACTAAAACATGTCTATGGTTCTACAGTACCTACATATATGTGTGTGTAGAGATGAACATCCGCTGATTGACACGAGTTTCGTATCAGAATGCGAAAGGTAAGTGTGCCGGCCGCGCCGCCGAACGAGCCCCCGCCGAACTCACAGTCATTTAACGAAAGTTTAATTATACTTCAATTGAAACGGATTTTCCGTTACAATTTCACAACATCAGATATTGTAATTTTCATTCCCGGGGCCTGTGTTTGAGGACGAAATATAATTTCAATTCGCGTTTTCAATTATGTCGGTTTGTGAGTCTAGCTGGCCATTCCCAAGTGCCTGTACTCTCATCCAGATGTACGCTGTCAATTAACTTCGATAATTATATTTAATGTATTTTCGCTGTGCCTTTGGATAAAATTAATAAAAATAATAAAAATTAATAAAAAATTCTCGTGTTTTGTGAGTGTCCCTTGAGGTTAGTTTTGGTGGCTTGGTAGATTACATATTAGCCTCTCGTTCTGCGTTTAAATCTTGCCCCGCGACTGTTTCATTACAAACGTAACATCACGACTGTAATTCCCGAAGAGGTAGGCAGTGGAGTGTAGTATACTTCCACGTCTCACCAGTTACGTTTACGTCTCATTATGGAACACTACGTCTTACTGGGCTCCTTACGGGGTAGACAAAAGGTACTGCGTACCAATAATTTCAATCTTTACAGACCTGTCGCGCTTTATTCTTATTTGTTATTTATTCAGTGTTATCATATAATATACATCGAATTAATTTAGAATAAAAATAACCACAGGACATCTTCACACACGGCCACCTGAAGCCAAATGAAGCCTCAAAAACGCTTGCGCTATGGTCACCAGACGACTGTCAACTATATATATGCATGTAAATATATAATTAAATAGATTTTCAAAAAACAAATACTTGTGCTCATCACAAAATTTTTATCCTGGGTGGGAATCGAACCACGACTCCCGGCGCAACAGTCAGGCTTCGTAACAACTGCACCGTAACAGGTCAGTATAACCGCCGATTTAACAGATATAACAAATTTGCCAGCTGAAACGCATAACTACAATACTGATATGGAAGCGGAACTGTTGGATGAAGTTCGCCATGTAAAGCGTACACTCCGTATCAAAGTTCCAATGTGAAGTCAGTTGTTATCCAGCACTGTGTATTCTACTTATTTAAACTCGAGCGAACTACTTACCGTGTTTCGGAATCTAGTTGCGAACCACCTGACTCCACGTCCTGTTATGACTGTTAATGAAGTCGCGGCGCTGTGCGCACTGGATGTCTCTGTGCGGTTATCTCGTGAACTAAACTTCGACGCACATTAGAACGAGTCGTATCGGATCGGTTACATTTATATTTGGTCCGTTTGTAATATAGTTACTATTCGTCTCGATATTTATATAAATACTAGATGTGCCCGTAATTTCGTCCACGCTGAATTCAAAAATGCTAAAACAGTAACCTAACTTAGTAGCCTAAATTACTCCTTATTACATCGGCTATCTGCCAGTGAAAGTCCCGTCAAAAGTGGTCCAGCCGTTCCAGAGAGTAGCCGGAACAAACAGACAAACAGACAAAAATCGTATAAAAAGTTATTTTGGTATACAATTATGCACTTAGTAAAAAGCACCTTTTTTAATATTATAAACAGACACTCCAGTTTTATTTATCTGTATAGATTTATAACAATAGTTACTATCACTACCAGTGCGTCCTAGCACTGATCGACTGATGATTACAACTCTGACCTTCCATATGTCAAAAGTTGCTAAGCCGCGCAGGAGTACTTCAATAAAACTTAACGGCTGTTTCCTAACGATAGTAATCCGAATCGTTAACTTAATGTGCTTTCCGTTCGGAACACACCGTTCCCGAAAGTTTCTGAAATGTTTCTTTCTGGATCTTACCTAACCATAAATACAATCAGTTATTGGTTTGGATGTAGACCTGATATATGTAGGTATATGTTGATAGACCTTATACTCTGGAAAGAATCAGAGCTATACTCTGAAATATAGTCTGAAATAAATAAAACGATGTCCATAGGATTATCGCAACCCCGAGTTATATATCAGTTTAGGGACTTTTAACATCATTTTCAGTTCTTTTATGATGTCAGTGTTGTGTAAATGTCATTACAAGATGGGCTCCTCTGAAATATTCTGAGGGAGATGTATGAGTATGTCATTCAAATTAAACAACAAATTAAAGATTAAAATTTGTATATTTGGTACTTCGTATATTTCTCATTTACATTTTGAGTCGATAAGAATTAATAATTTTATTTTAATCTTACAAGATAATAATAATTATAATTTATAAATAATTATACAAACGTAACGTAACTTCGAAAGTTTTCAAATTAAAAACATGTAACAAATTGTAGGTTTACATTTACAGTATAATTAGGTATAATTATAGTACACATAAAAATAATTAGAGTATAAATAGTACTATTAAATATTTAGAACAATATTTATTGAACAAGTTTCTAGGTTTCATTAAATACATTAGCCTAGATATATTAGCTAGAAAACAATTCTCATGTAACTTTATATATTGGAATTCTCTAATAAATGGCTTAAGTTTTAAATGAGAAATATTTGCGTAAGAATTTATATTTTACACATCGCTAACATTACAAAACCTGTATTTATCGGAAAACTTTCAATATAAATAAATTATTAGTAACAGATGATTTAAAATTATTGTAATCTTGAATGTCTAGTTTGAAAAGAACATTGTCCGAAAGTTTTCATTTGAAAATAGTCCGCACAAAATTCTTCTGGAAATTTAATTTTTGTATTATAAGTAAGACCACACAACCAGCTGGGCTCAGTGCGTAATTATGAGGTCCTAAATAATTTTACATTAGCCTATGTTACTCCGCATTTAGGTACTAATTTTTTGAAGAACGTTTTCATAATTCGTAATAATAATACCAGATGTAAAAAACTGCGGACACTAGAAGCATGCTAATATAATCTACGTGCAAAGAAAACCTACTTAAAAAATTTGGTGTCTTTTTTTTCTAGTGAACGAGGAATGAATATCTACGTTCATACTTGTAACACATCACACACGCATTGGAAGACTATTATGAATAAAACTTTTATAAAACAACTTTGTTTAAAAATAAAATATATCATATCTATTGCTTTCAACTCAGTACTTACGAGTACATTTTATTGTGTAAGTATCTCACAACTTACCGGCGCGGCATTGCTGCGTAATTATTATTAATTAATTAATTATAATTTAGAATTTATTTAAAGTAGGTACTTAAGTAGGTATTCCAAATTTTCTAATTATACAAATTTAGAATTAACTCGTTGTCATTTATAATAATTATTAATATATGTATTTTCGAGAAATAAGTTCGGCTAATAATTATTAATTATTTACAATAGTTATTGTATTTAATTATTCTTTTGGTAGGATGAAAATATTTTACACTATCTTCAGTCGGTAGGTCAAGTTGATATACCTATATTAATTTGATAACTAATAATTTTCAATAAAAACGCCTAGATATATTTTATATTGAAGCTTTCGAAATTGAATGTGTTAATTTAAGATACAATATATTATACATTTTGCAGGAACTTCAAAATGCCCGCGGGATACAACTTTGCAACGCGTATACAAATTTAGATATTTTTATGGCTATAACTATATAATATTCATAAGATTATAATAAATTTACAATAATTTTTTGGTGTTATGTTTTGGTATTATATTAAAGATTATATTGCTACACTACTTAATGTTAAATATTTACACTATACACACTTTTAAAAACAAATGTAACAATAATCAAATCATGGCGACCAGCGCCTATAAAAAAAATTAGATAATTTACTATAAATAATACACTCACTCTTCTTAGGGTTGTCGTGGTAATAATATACATATTATGTGTAACGAGTAGGGTTCATTAAGCGCCAAGAGGTCCGATCAATGGTACCAACCTTACTAAGGACGACTTACTAACGCGCTGTCGCGCAGGCGAAATGAACGCTAAGACTATTACAGTTCTACAAAGGCTCTCAAGACTAATATCTGGAAGTGCTCAATTTTATGAAATAAAACTCGTTTTATGCACTGTAACTGTTGAATAATTGTTATCCTGTATTAATTAATAAAAGATCACTTACACATTGTATATTACACATAAAGGTTTCATTTGATACTAACCTTGAATCTCTGTCGATAACCGTCATACGACAGTACCTACATACTTAGTAGGTAACATAAGAGGCTTATTTGTAGATTTGGATCAGAAAACTGTGATATACATCCATGATTCAAATGCGTAGAAAGAGTGTGCTAATTTATCAATAATAATATTACTTAATTACAATTTTATTAATAAAACCTAATACACATAATAATTGAATTTACTAAGTGCATTTTTATTGTGGTGCTGTTTCGTAGGCACGGAGGCACAGTCATTTATTAATTATCATTAATTATTTTATTTAACCTACAATAAAACACCGATTATCATTATTATAACTATTCTTTGCCAGAATATTTCTAGTAGATTATTTGATGTATATATTTAAAAGTTGCTTTTGATGTATAATTTGAAGAAATGGTTCAAATGCTGTATTATTGTTTATGCATCAATGAGAATTTAATCTGTTCCGGTTGAAGAGAACGACCCTGTGTGCCTGTTCCAAAATATACTCAACTAGAAATAGTCTCGCAAGCTTAGTTAATTGAACACCATCACCTTTACAATGGTCGATTAATCAATGAAATTAGTTGACGAAATGATTTATTTTTCCACATATTTAGTAAGATACCAGTTAAAATTTATGCATGAAAATTGTTACGTGCATTTATTTGTGTTATGGGACGAATTAATAACTGAACTTTTTAATTAAAAGGTGGCGGAACTTTGACGAGGGTTAACTTCTGAAGGCAGCTGCGACACCTGTTTCTGCCGGATATAGTCTGGGTTTAAAAGAGTTGGTAAGTATATTAAAAGGAGGGGTGTTGGAACAGACAACTTAATATAAAAAAATCTGTTATTACAATTATTACCATTTAAAAAATATTTAAAAAAACAATATCTAACGTGCTGTAAGTTATTTGTCTATTCTTCGTATTTTTGAATTAACTGATATCTTCCAAAATTTTTAACATGGAATTTTATGTAATTTTTTATTTTATGCTTGCTTAAATTGATCTATGGATAGTATGTAACTACGCAAATTATACATCATATAATATTATTTTGTATGGAATTATTATTAAGCGTATAAATATCACGGGAAATATTTGAAGAAATCTAATGATAAAATATACAATACCACTTAACTATCTACAATATTAAAATAAGGTATGATTTTTGTTAATGTTTGAGATTAAATCTAGAAATTTTTAACGATTTAAATAGAATGTCGATATAGATACAAATTTCAATTTAATATTATACATAATTAATAGTTCAAATCCTTTCAGTGTTTGCAGTATAAGTATTAATGATAAACATATTAAATTACAAATACATTAATTTTTATTCGAACATTAAATTCATTTACATATACAGTTTAATTTTATACAATCCATTTTATCGTAAATTAATATTATGTCAATAATCTCTGCACCTTACTTGAATGGTATTAATTACTTACTTGAAGTGTATAATTTTAGATTATATTATTCAAGGTAAACTACGGATAACTACTATGTTTCATTCTCGATATAATATTTTAAATTCTCAAATAATATTCACATAATTGAATAGGATTTTAGCTGTACAAAAAGAGGTAAAGTTTATTCCTGGAACTTATTTAATTAAAATTATAACAATAATTGTTATTGCTTTACGAATTGTTGTGCGTCAAATGTACACTAACGATGTTAACTTATATACTTAAACAAAATGTTGTACATAAATATTATTAAAATGAATGTATCAATTCATTCAAAAACTTTTGAGTTTATATCTAAGATCACAAACCTGTAGTCACATTGACGACTACATAATTAATAATTATATAGTTGAAATTACTATATTTTTAATATTATAATACACAATGTCATTTAAATTAAAATTGTACTGTTAAATATACATACATAATTTGTGTTAACCAAAATGTGTAATAATAAAATAGAGGATCTAAAATAATAACATAACAATAATAATAATGTATAGAGACAATTGGACTCGTTGGTCGAGTTGGTTGCAAGTGCGACTGCCGAACGGGAGGTCCTGGGTTCGATTGCCGGGTCGAGCACATCTAAAAATTTTCTAATTTAGATTTTCTAGTAGTGTGCTCGGAGTCTGGATAAGTGCCCGGTATATGGCAATAGGCTC
>DWFO01001189.1:0-16632 GCA_018246595.1 Mimoniades nurscia nurscia | reverse complement strand
TTACGTTTACCTCCCACTATAGAATAGGTGGTGAGCCTATTGCCATACATCGGGCACATATCCAGACTACGAGCCACTACTAGAAAACCTAAATTAGAAACATTTAGTAGTGTACGACCCGGGAATCGGACCCAGAACCTGTTCGGCAGCAACCAACACAACCAACGAGGCAGTCTATAAATATAATTTAAATATATAATTTTAATTAATAATAAGTACATATATATATATAATTTGGTATATATTTGTATAATATGTAATAAACGTTAAACTGGATTGCACAATTCGGAATCCACGAATCCACCATCATTCATCCATCAAACCCACGGGAATATTTGAAATATTTCACCTTAAATTGTATAAGTATTGATGCAATGTGTTGTGCATATTAATATTGATAACGAAATAATTAAATTCGGTATTTTTGTGCTATACTAAATGTAGCACAAAAATACCGAGCGATTAACCCTGCAGGCGATTACTTTAACTTCCCGCCATTTGCTTGCTTCATGTAACAGATTGATAATTAATTTATGAGTTACTTTAAAAAACGCCTCGGACTTTTTTTTCCGAATGTTTCGGTGAAAACAATAACTTGCATTTTTAAAATTTGATTTGCTTAGACTAATTTGCTTTTTAAATTTGATTTGTATACCGGGAAGTTAAAAAGGACTGTCTGTGGAATTTTTAAATATCGATATAAATATCCTAGACTAATAGCAATATGTATACATAATTATTGACATTGCATTTAACTGCCTCCATTCCACGTTAATTTAATAAAAAGCTGCTTAAGACTTGCTACCTCGACCTTCTTCACGACCTAATTACACTAATAACGATACTTTGGAGACAAAACTTTGTTGAATATTCGAGAAACAAACGTAGCACTGCCATATAAAACCACTAACGTGGAAGTGTTTCAATCACATAACATAATAATATCGAGTGCTCGAAAATTAGATTTATCTCTCACACAAACGACGTCCGCAATATAATGTGGGTAAGTAGAAAAAGAGTTTAGAAAAATGAGGGCGTCACTATCAAACGTACGGCCAATAGCCATAATACGATGCAGAACTATTTACCAATCCTCCGCACATTTTGAAGCACCGTTTATTTCAACTTAAATGTATCCAAGTTAATTATAGTCAGCCTTTGATTAAAATTAAACCTGTATTTTAAAGTCTAAAAACACGAATATAATCCACTAAGGCTTTACAACAAATTTGACAAAAGACGTTTATCAGTTCGTATTAACATTGATGTATCTTTTACTGTCAAATTGTATCAAGAAATATAGTTATCCTGCAAGTGATTATAACTAATGTGTTAGTCTTAAAGATTGTTCCAATTCAATATTTTTGAACTGCTCAAATTATCTAAAGCCTTGTAGGACTATATGTTTTGAAATGTAAGCACCAATACATCATTGGCATTATTTATTGATCTGGGGCAAAACTACGCTACAATAATTATTACAGTACAAAAATAGATTTTTATATTTGTATTCATTTATGTGAGAAGTTAGTAATCTCAAAAAGCTATGTTATGTTAAGTTAATATTTTTTTTTGGGTAATATAATATTTGGAATAAAAGGCAGCTGCGGTATTTCAATAAACCTGTTTATAACTTCTTTCGATTCATCTGTGCCGAAGTTTAGTGATTTTAAAAAGTGTTGTCTAGTAACAATGACTAGATTCATACTATATACATACATATAAAATAGGCAACACAAACAATTTCTAGCTATTAAGTATAAATGGCTGAATATAAATATTGAAGATTGTTTACAACTAAAAACAAAAAGTTAACCTTTGGGGCCTCGATTGTTTTTGGCGGGATATGATTGTCATTAGGTAACGTTTTAAAATAAATAAAATAATACTACTTTTATATGCGTAAACGTATACATGTAGTTAAGGTAGCGTTATTTAACAATTTATTGTCAATTTAAGAAAAAAACATGAATAAACATTGGGCAACAAAACTGTTCAGAAAAATTACCGTCTGAGAACCGACAGTGCTGTCAGCCAAGTTTATTGCGGCGCGATATTTTGAATACTACAGTAATGGTTACCAAAATTCTGGTAAGAAATATCTTCAGATTTAATTTTTAATCAACGACAATGTAAAGCCCTTTAACAAATTTGCTAGATTTTGTAAAACAATTCGTCTTACGAGAAAAAGAAAAGTTAATATTCTCCATAATTTCTCAATTTATTTCAGTAACGGCAATATTATGATACCTGCTATTATCAAAATGCATGATGCATTGTGGCAAGCCAAACCGGACTGTCGAATAACAAATAATTCATAATATCACATCTATATTTCCCCAAGGGGGTACGCAGAGGGGTGAAGCACACTCCCACGATTCGCCTGTTATGTTGTTCGTCCCACCATGGCATAGGAGACGAGCCTGTTAACCGTAAATAATTATTCACAAAACACTCAGTACTTACATTTCATAATTACTTTTTTTTTCACACAAAAGTTAGCGCACGTAAACGCTACGCAGCGTTATCCAACATCTACCTACTCATGGAATCATTATTAAATATTATTATTGTAGCTATCCCATCGACAACAGATGCGACTAACAGGTTTTCATCAGTATCCTTACTTTCAGACATGTAGTCAATGTAGTCAAAGAAACGCCGCTGCAGTTCGCCCTGTCACACAACCTTCAACATAATTGCAACCCTCCTCTGCCGTTATCATCCAAGAATACAAAATACATAAGGGATTCTATAATAAGTTGTCACTGTCAAGACAGTGAACAGTATACTCATTGGCACTAATAAAAACAATTCAAGAAATGTACCTCAGAGGTATATTTTCTATTATCTATAAGAAATTTGCTCGTGATTTTTCTTTTGAGGAAATACAGTTCCTCGTTAATTTGTATTACAATCACATATATGTATAAGTTTCTAATATACTCTTGTATGTAATTAAAAGTCCAGATATCGGACATAAAAGTGTATTCCAGTAATATTTGTAGTAATACCTTTCAGATATAAAAGTACATTTTCAATCGGCGTGTCAAGCGCACGGCTGTACTTAGCCAAGTTCAAATAAATCTACACAACTGTGTCTTTAACATTAAAATCGATCATGTCCTGTCCGCCTTTCAAATATTTTGCCTTTCTCTCCATGCCAATCCAAGGATTTTTTTTTAATCTAAAGACTTTAAATAAATAGATCTTTTATTTCGTTTTTTTTTATACGTACACTAAGGATATTGTCAGTTGTAAATCCGACAATTCCATAATTTACATAGTATCTGTCATTAGTAACTACAACTTTATTCATTGTTGTACTGTGAATTCAATGATACACTTGATTTAAGATATTGAATATAAGAATTCTACAATCTTGTATTATTAGTGCTACGACAATATTGATGAGATAATGTATTACTAAATTGATAAAAACATGTGCCGAATATAAAAAATTATTGTATATAAGCATGAAATGCGTATAAATTTGGCAAATTGGATATTCTCAAGTGCATTGAAAAAAAGAATTAAACAGCCCAATGTTGCCATTTATTTAGCGTATGGTAGCCATTCTAATAGATATGACTATTATTGGCAATATAGGAACAGAACATTTCAGTGTTTATTTGGCACTGACAAACATTTTTAGAAATATTATATATACATGTTATATAATAATGTTGGAAAATTGCAGATCTTTGTTTTAAATTGCAAAATCTACGCAAAAAAGTTGATCAGTTTGACACTGTAAGCAAAATTTTTAGATATTGCAAGAAAATAATGATTTCTGAAATTTGTCATTAAAAAAATCCTTATTTTCTATACATAATTTCGTGGATCTTTGCAAATATATGTATATACATATATCACTTATATTGTATAAAGGCAATTAATACATCATAAAAATATAGATCTGTGTAGCATTAATCATATTTTATGTCTAAAATCAATTTTTCATCTGTTTGATTGTATAAATAAAATTGATAAGCCAACTCCGAAACATTAAAAAAATGATTTTTTTAGTTGATAACTAAAGATGTAATGGCACTAAACAAAAAATAAATCAACAAACTCATTACAGTGTATTAGAAAAAATAAGTATAACGATTTTTATATAAAATAATTATCAAATACTTGTTAAAACAGAAGCACGATTTGTGTGTATTAGAAGTGAACAGGTATGTAACAGGGAATTAGTCATATCCGACGATAAAAACTGTTAAATGTCTAAAAATTTTATATTAAATCCGTTCTATACAACAATATAGCTGAATTTATACATTGTAAAGATAGGTAACATCGCGCTGACGGACTCCCTAGACCCTGAACGTTGGTATATATGTACATGGGACATATCATAAGAGACAATAAATTGTTATTCACATACTTTTTCGCCAATTTACAACATACACAAGTTCACTACAATTGAAGTTTTAAATACTGTTATGTAAAAAGTATATGGTAAAAGTAAGTAACTTCACGCCTGTAATCCCCGAAGAGGTAGGCAGAGGAATGTAGAACATTCCCACGTTTCACCAGTTACTAAAAGTATATGGTTACAGGCTTTTTCAATATATAAATTATCAGGTATGAAAAAAATAATAATCACTGATATTGATACTCTTTTCAGTATGGAGAGGTTCAGATTCTATAACTTATAGTATACCTGGTAACCTGGCTATCAACAACTGTTGGCAACACCGAAAACTAACCATATTCTGCCCTCTCAATGTATCCAATTTTTTTTTAACTTTCTTACAACACATCAATTAAGTCAGCTAGTCCTGACAATGATATCCAATGAGAACTGTTCACATTGTATTTTTATATCAAAGTTTTAATTTTTGTATAATCTATATATATAGAAACTGTATAAATCGATGTACAATATATTTATACGCCTAGCAGTATTAAATAAACTCCACAATAGTCAAAGGCTAATAAACTTAGGACAGCTCAGCTCGGTAAACTGATGCCATATTTATATGGTACCATGATTGTTGTTACAATAATAGGTGATTTATATATCATTCTTATAATTTATGCAGTATTCCATAATAGTTGAATCACGATAATGACACCATAATGAAATACCAAATTTTAACAACACTTATAAAAACATCATAAAATATATATGAAGTTAACTTGTCATTTGCTTGAATGTATTTTAAATGGGCCATAATATTTTCAATTACAGTTCTCCTGCTAAACACAGTATTCAGGTAAAAAAGCGAAGTTAAAGATTAAATACCTTATCTCCCACTCAAACCTCAAAGTTTTAGAAAACGGCATAAATATGTATATAAGTGTTTATCATCATGAGTCCTTTTTCATTACACTATTGGATATCACTCTCTTCGATATGGACTATTCGCAGAATGACAAAGTCCAAAGCCATAGTCGGCCATGTTAGCCAAGTGCCAGTTGGCAGACATGGCTATTGACAGATAGCGCATATGATTTATATTGTAATAAGAATCAGATTTTTGTGTAAATGATTATTAATAAATGTCACATTGTAGAGTTTGTTACATTAATAATATAAACCATACTTTAGTTGAGTGTTTGCATGCATGAATTAAACAAAACCAATGCACATTTTAGCATATCAATATGAATAATCGTTCCACAATACTGCCAACCTAAGAATATCTCTGTATACATAGTCTTTAAACGTTCCGAGAGGATTTAGGCAAATCCATATCAGTTTAAATACTCATAATCGCAACTTTTTTGCAGTCTTTGATTGATTATACTAAATTTAACTACCAACAACACTGATTAGAATGATAAATGACGAATCTACATATATACCATATACATACATAATTGGCCAAGTTTCAATTAGTAATATTTTGAATATCTCTTATAACCACTCAAATGTTATTTAATACACAGATACACATATGAAATAGGTGTAAAGGTTTGTTCCAATTATTTTACTGATAAGCCTCTATTAAGAAAATATCAGAAATAGAAATAATTTGATCGCATCTTTATATTATCTACATGTGTGGGTGTAGTCTGTGCAAACGAATATTTTCTTAATTACGAAGTACATTACAACGTAAGAGAATGAATCGCAAAGCATTCTTTAAAAAATGTACTTGTTTGTACAACATATTCTTAAATCAAAAGCAGAAAAGCAATCTCAAGTTTTATATTAATCGTACGAAACTATATATTTTTTTTTATTAAATACGTAATTAAGGGCAGAGTCTTTCAAAATATAAACTAAATTTAATTATTTACAAATTCACAGATGTTATGAAGAAATTATATTGACTAACATAACATAAGAGGTAGCGTTAACGAAAGTTATACATAAATCTATGTACGTAAAAGATATAAACTAAAACTAATATTTACATTGAATAAAAACAGAACTAAGTAGGTCACAGAGAACTCTTAAAAAAAAATTTAACTAAGGAAGTAGGTACATCATGTGAGCAACATTTCCGAACGGAAAAACAACTTGTAACAAAACTGTCTTTTGCGATTTCACGAAATGGAAACGCGACCTGTCTATTTGACGTTTTCACGTCCGCCGTTGGGAAGTACAATCCGTCAGTTTGACAGATGATACAATGGCGCCAACCATTGATTTAAAAAATGCCTAAGGAAAAGCATTTGTCAAGCTATACTGTCATCGTTGCGTGGTTTCTCGCCCTTCCGTTTGATTAGTTTCTGTTTCATTTCTAACAACATTTGTTCGAAGGACATGTCATCATTCCTACGCACAGGCAGTGCTGGCTGGCCGTGGAAAGCGCTTTCTGTATACTTCGCTTCCAGGCCATCTGTTAATGGAAAACAGTGTGAAAGAACCTTTTTTTATGCGATTCTTTGTTTATGTACGAATAACAAAGTCGCTGGGCAGCTTTCAAATTGAATCATGCAGGAGTTGAAGAATTTATTTGGAGTAAGAAATGTAATACTTTTCGTAGTATTATTGGAAAGTCGACTCTCCTTTGAAAGCAACACCACAAGGTGATACTCACCAAGATCCGCATAGCTCTGCCTGCAAAAGTCTCTGCGACCCCCAAAACCGACATCATATTGTGGGAAGGAGCTGGCCGATTCCACTGCTGTCCATGCATCTCTCTGACGCTTGTACGTAACAAACCCGTATCTAGTCCTAGAACAATACACGCCAGTTTTAATCCACAATTTTATTCATTATAAACTTTTATTTGGATTCTTATTCACTCCAAGGTACAAAAAAATGGACAGAGTAACAACTATTATTATTTCACTTGTAATCTGCACTGACCGCCACAAAAATTGTAATAAATAATGGAGGAATATGGCACATAACGACAACTGACCACATGTGTGTCATAGTCCTTTTTAAGATTATTGTAAGCAAGGCAGAAAACATGCAATGCCCTACAAGATACTTTTAACAGTATTTATTGGTATCAGTTATTGTTAACGGTAATTAGCATCTACATGGTGAAACAGATGTTGGTACAACACAATATTTTACTTCAAGACCTAATTTGATTGAACTTTTTTCAAGATATCTACAACCTTTTAAAACTTTATTAATGTACTAGCCTGTTAAAGTCAATACTATCTAGCAATATTAGATTGCAAACATCAACTCTTTACCGTGACTAACGAAGATAGTGACTTAGGGAGAGTGACAAAGATGGAAAGTTTGAGAGAAAAAGCTAGAAAAATCAATGCTCTTAAAAGTTATACTAAGAAACACAAAAACTTCTTGACAAAAAGAACAGCTGTGACAAGACAATAACTAAGTGACTTACAACTAAATAGTAAATTAAAGTAGAATTAAAATACATGATCAGTCAAACAAAAACCTAGGGCAGAATGTCCAAAAGAAGCTTATCTAAAATATATAATAAGTCTTACCCATCCTCCTTGGTATGAAGACGCACTTCGGTAATGGGTCCAAATTTGGTAAACTGTGCCCTTAGACTCACTTTAGTTATGTCCTTTTCAAGCTTACCAACAAACACTATCCTTCTCTCTTCCACTGGTGCATTACTGTCCCTGTAAAATTACATAAAGTATATCTTATGATAACTTTGTACTTATTTAATAAAACTTTTTTATCCTTTGATTTGTTCTTTTTTGTTAAGACTCATGTTTTTTAAAATTATTGATTTGCACATAATATCTGGATGCACATAATAGTGGATATAATGTATTATTTATGTAAGAACTTATTGAAACAGATAATGAAACAAAAATGACGTAATTATTATTCAAAAATGGCTGAATGTTGACATATAGTGAAGTAACAAATAAGTTATGTAAATCAACGTAACATATGAACATTAAAAACCTAAAACAAAAATGGAGAGTAGTACTTGATAAAACTTGGGAAAAATTGCTAAAAATACAAAGTGGACAGGTATGTGATAATTATTTTAAGCCTGAGGTCCAACACCGCACTGGTGCAGAGAGGGATATTAAAAATAAATCTA
Source organism: Mimoniades nurscia nurscia (assembly GCA_018246595.1). Classification (NCBI taxonomy): domain Eukaryota; kingdom Metazoa; phylum Arthropoda; class Insecta; order Lepidoptera; family Hesperiidae; genus Mimoniades; species Mimoniades nurscia. Next base: position 8,173 of record DWFO01001189.1, on the reverse strand, counting down.
TACCTGTCTTCAGAGTGATAAGGACTCTTATAATTAATCTTCCTATATTCTTCTCTTCGGAAAGAGTCAGATCTTCTGGAACTACTTGTAGTGCTCGAAGAACTGCTCGATGAAGACGAGGACGAACTATGAATGAAGAAAGATACGGATTAAGAATGGGTTAATAACAGTATGGCAAACAGAATTGTTAAGTACATTTGTGATAATCACATTAATACAATTATTATCTCGGTGAAGTCATTTTTTAAATGGAAAACAATTATAAACATTAATATTCTTTGCATTACACAATATTAGAATACATTCTTATTGAAATGATAAAGGCAAGCTATGCAATAGTATTAGAAACGCCTCATTATTTAACAAAAAACCACATACATAACCAGAATACTGAACATTGGGAAGATTGGAGTACATATATGAAATCAGAATGTGTTCCCTATACTTACCTGGAAGAGGAGGAAGATGACGAATCAGAGCTTTCTGAAACAGTTGGCTTTCTCATCGGAGGTGTTAAAGACCTGACCGTTTTTTTATCCACACCAATCAGCGCGTTGTATGGGGGGTTAAGTTTTTTCTTGGAAATGGGACTTCTGGAACGAGTATGTCTGGATTTCGAGCGGGTGCGATTCGAACGGTAATCTCTCCTAATTGACGGCGAGCGACGACTGCTGCGGTACATGGAACGAGATCGTGATCTAGATCTTCGTTTCCTTCTGTACGGTGAGTCCGATCGCCTGTAGCGACGATAACGGCCACGTGATCGTGACCTGTTGCCACTATATGATCGTTTCCGCCTACGACTCTTCGAAGGCGATCGGGAACGCCGATATCTAATTTCGTGGTGTTCTTTCGAACGCGACTTTTTCTCTTTAGAGTGTGACCGATCTACATCTCGTCTACTACATTCCACTTTTTGTTTAACCGCTTGAACTTTATCCACTGTTTTAATGGAGTTAGTACGCTTTCTTGTTCGGATTGGACTACCGTCACTCGACAACGACATGTCGCTATCATTCCTCTTCCTGGGGGTCTCCTTCGTCTGAGGTTTAGCATTAGTCGTCACTGTTTCTTCGGTTACAGTTGGCAGTTTTGTTAATTCAACAAGTAAATCAGTTTGAATAGTAATGTTTGTTGATTGGGGCTTACTTCTATCTTTCTCGAGATGAAGTATAACTTTATCTTCTCCATGTTCTGCATTCCCATCAAACTCTCTAATTATTGTTGTTTTCACTCGTTTCACGTTATCGCGCTTGTCGGAGGAATGGTTTAGCTTATTATATTTGTGATCTTTGGAAGACAATTTACTAACATTACTTGGAGCTTTCTTCATCACCGTATCTTGAATACTGGCAAACAAAGAATTACTAGATATTTTGGTTTCTACTTGTTTTTCTACACTCTTCAATGTTGCAGTTATATCTTTAAACCTCTCTGTATCCATTTTGACGTCTGACGATATATGTTTTTTGTCTTCAAGTGAATTTTTGTCGAATTTGACTGTATCAAATACATTATGTTTGAGTACATGATCAGACTTTTTGATTTTAAAATTGATCATGTATTTATTATTATCCATTGCAGGAGATGGAGATTTCCTTTTAATATTGTCTTCAAATTTAGCTAATTGTTTAAAAACTCTTTCTTCCGTGTTTGTGCCAATACTGACCATAACTATTTCATCGTAATCTCTAGGGGGCTGCGGTTTCTCGCTAATAACCGGTACTGGTGAAATTTCAGCAGGAACTATTCCTACAATTTTCATCATTTCTGCATCACTAATAAGAGGTTGTAGTTGCAAATTTTCAACTTTTGGTATTTTACTCATGACAATATCTTCATCACGTTTCCTCATAGCCTCTGCCTTTTGCTTTTTTGTATTCATTAATATTTTTCTAGATGCCTCCCTGATAGGATCGAAGATTTTTTTAGGATGCTCTATGATAGTTTCTTCCTTGACAAGCGTCAAACCATTTGGTGGTACGGGACAATGTACATATTTTTGCACTTTATCGGAATTGGAAAGGTTTAGTATATCGGGGAATATTGCTTCGGGGCTAACTGTAGCTGAACTAGTATTAGAACTTACACCTCGTCTTAATTTATATTCCTGTAGATTAAGCTTCTTCTTTCTTTGAGGTTGTTCAATTTCATTTAAACTACAAATACCAATAACTTTTTTGACATCTTCTTCATTCGTCTTTTCTTCCACTTTTAACTGGATAGTTGGTGGTATTTGAACATCTTGTTTGTTACTAAAGAGAGCTGTGTAAAAGTGTTCAGGATTAGTGTGCGGTTCTTCCTTAATGTGAACACCAATGTCGTTCGTCTTTCCGATACTTTTACGGTCATTCACCTCACTTCCACCTGTTTTAATTTCTTTTGTATCTACACTATCAAGAATTTTAATGGGATTATTCGTAACATCGTTCGAAAATTTTTCACTCACATTAACTATTTTAAGTTTTTCACTAGGTTTGATTTTTTTTATGTCATTAGCATCACAGGTATTTAGTATAACTTCAGATTTGTTTTTTATAGTTAACTTAATACTACCATTAGAATTTTGACTACAAGAATTATCACTTGCTTTATAAGCACGCTTCACAATCACAGAATCGTTACTTTTGTCATTACTACTATCGTTCAAAGCACTATGTGTCGGCAATATTTTTTTACGATAGTTTATACTAACGGAAGGTTTAGCTGTTTGTTTAACACTAATCTTTTTTAATTTTACGTCAGTGTCATCAACACTACGATTACTTATATTTTTCACTTTCTTCGTGATATCACCCTTTTCAGTTTCGTCATCACTGCTAAGATGATACACTATTTTTTTATTCTTACACGATCTATGTCTAGAGTTTAAGATCCTATTATTGCTGGACAGAACTTCAGGTTTCAACAAACTTCGTCCTCCTTTTATATTAGGGAGACTGTGCCGCTTTTTAGAAGAGCAATAGTCGTGGTCGGAATGCACGGGACTTGGTGATCTTCTTATCGTTGTGTTAACTGTAGGCTGCATCTGGAATATGTCAAGGTACGATAATGCTCTCTCTAAGAGATCTGGAAACTATTTTAAGAGTACCTAATTGATATACTCACCAGTATTTGTCGCATTTTAGTCTTATTTAGTTGAACACCAGCATCTTGTAAGCGCATACCATTCTTTAAGCTATTATACGATTTTACTCTTGCCTCTGTTACATTAAATGTAGAAATTTTCGTTTTGGTGTTTAATTTCTCTGTTGCTTCAAATTGTTCTAAAAGAGAACTTAAATTGTTTGCTTCCAAGACTGGTATTACAGTGTCATTACAGGATTCCACATCGACATAGTCATCAAGCTCCACTTTTAATTCAGATTCCTTCTTTACAACAGGTTTCTCTATGCAGTAGTCCAAAACAGTTGGTTTAGGAATCGGTGTAGACGTGCATTTTCTATCAGAAATGAGAATCAATGGAGGGCCTTCAATATCTTCTATAGTTGACTCGACTGGACGATCTATTTCCATATCCTGATGACTTAGATCATCCTCATTTTTAATATCCTTTACTTCTGGTTTACATGTTATTAAAAAACTGTTAACATCTTCGTCTGTTAACGTTCGCGGAATGTCCTCACTTTTAGCTGTACTACAAGACTTATCTTTGTCATTTTCAAAGGCGAGATCTGATAAATCAAGATTGAGATTTTCGAAACTCAAACATGTTTTTGCGTCAATATCCATACATATACTATGCATTGGAGAATGTGGCACTGAGCACGACTTTTGTAAATTTTTAAACTTGGTGTATGGCAAATCATCTAACAGATACCTTTTTAATTCTTCAATGTTAGGTAGTACTTCTAAATCAGATTCATTAATTGAAACATCATTAGGATCCTCATGGTTTGGGTCTTCTTTTGAATCATCCTCTCTTTCCACTTTAAGGTCTTTATCCTGTCGTTGACTTATAAAAAACTCATCGACATTCGGAATATTTTTCGGTATCCGGAAATCAGTATGTTCTTCTTCCAATAATTTATTTTTAACGAGAAAATCATCTATGTTTGGTGGCTTTAAATCGTCTTTGGGGTTTTTTATGAAGTACTCATCAACATCTTTCACGATTGGTTCATCTTTTACTTCCAGTATATGTTTCTCATTATTATTTTTTATGAAATATTCATCGACATTTGAAACTACTGGAGTATCCAAGTTTATACCTAACCCATCATTACATATATCTGAGTTGTTTTTTTGGTTGACTCTTTCTTCTATTGAAAAGTCTTCACCACCATCGGAATCTTCGCAAGTATCTTTCATACAATAATCGCCATATTCATTTTCTTCATCTGATGAAGCCTCAAGATCTAAATCTGGATCCACAGCAAATACTTGAATGATATCATAATCGTCACCTTCAATTAGAGAATTTTCTTCTATGTTCCCTAATTCCAAAACTTCTGTTTGTTCTCCAGACTCAGACCCATTATCAACAGACACTTCTTGAACGTCAATTTGTTCTTCCTCATCAGAAGTTGAATCTTGATGTGTTATATTCACCTGAAATTATGTCATGCATCTGTTTTGAAACAAATATGATTATTATGTAAACCAAAATACAGCAAAATTGAGACCCTACAGATTGTATGATGTGGAAAATATAGAATAGGGAGTCTTATTGTTAACCAGTGATCTCTATTAGACAACATTTAGATGGGTCTAGAATAGAAATCGAATATGGAGCAACATTTTATTAGTGTCCCTGTTATTTTTATAATTAAAATTCATAATATAACTACCTATTACAAATATTTTAAAATGTCAACAAACCACTCACAGTTTGATTCTGAATCCATTTTTGGCTACCAGTACCATCCTGGTTATCCCAATACTCTCCCTCGTTACTCTCTTCCTCATATCTAATTGCCTGTTGACTCTGTGAATATTCAGGACTGTTTTGGTTGCAACTACTTTCCGACGACAGGGACTCACTTGTTGAGCGCATGATTTTATGACCAATGGTGCGATAGCGAGCCTGATGGTAAATATTTAAAACATGGGACTCCATATCTGTAAAAGAAATTTTAACAATAAAAAAATTTTGTCCACTTTTCATTATGATTAGCTTTCCATCGGGTGTGATTACTGAACAGCACCAGCCTACTACATAGTAAACATTTTTTTACAGGCTGGATGTGTAGAATTATTCATTGCATAATAGCAGTGAAATTCAAGCATGAAATGTGGATTAGAATTCACTGTACATGTCACATCACATATATGATTATCTGAAAGTAATAAACTGTAACCTGTGATTAGCCACAGACAGACTGCAATAAACAATTTTTTTAGCAACAGTACAGCTACTACATGTAACAATGAAAAACAGTATGTTAAGTTTTTTGAATACAAACATCTAAGGGCAATACACTTAGAATACACAAAGTAAATGACTTTAAACTCAGATAACCTAGGTACAGGGTGAATACTAAAACTAATTTTACAGATTGACTGACTGACTGACATAGAATAAAACCCTACTATACATAGCAGATAAGTAATTAATTGATGCAGGTGCTTATAAAAATGTGAATTATGTGCTCTGCTAGATAATTTGTGCCAATTTTTGAATATTTGTGCCAAAATAATAGACATATTGGACATGATGTGTCCATAGTTAAATAATTATATTGTCACTGCAGAAATATAAAATAGCATGAAGGAAAATTCAAATAAAACAAGTATGAAAAGCAATTTACACTTTATACTTAATGTGTATTTTTTTGTTATTGAAATAAGTTATAATGAGGCTGGTGAGTTATAATTAAAACAACATGGTATGACAATGTATTAGTATTTAATGTCACATTGACTAAATATCTCAGGGACATCATAAGAAAATTCAAAAATACAAGAAAAAAAAATGTGATGGACTGTAAGTGTTAAACAAGGTATGGTACAGCTTGAACATTCCTTCATATAGATACTAAAACTAGGAATATGCTAAAATAAAATAAACAGTGATATATCATATTTGCTAATCCATCTTTGATTTGCCATACATATTGAGTAGTTTCAATAAATATTCTGTTGAAATATGCATAGAATAAAAAACAGTAAAAAAATGTGCAGATCTAAATCATAGATGAATCTAGAAAGTTGACAATGATGGAAAGACAGTATTTTTTAGTGGACTTACAACTTTTTAGCTTAATTATATCATATGATTATATATGTACCAGCTTCTCATATATTATTATGAGGCTTCAATTGGAGAGTGCTCGTGAAGAAAGACCTTTTATGTCTAAAATTAGTCAGGCTACCCAGAAAAACATTTGCAAGTTCAACCCGAACAACATATACTTAATAAAATAATTATATCATTATAACAAATCAAATTCTGTCCAAAAATGTCAATTAGTAATCAGATACAATTTATCCCCTTTGTCTCATAAATGATTGATTGAAACAATAAAAAAAGGTCAAGTTAAGGAATTCATCAAATTTATTGATTAAAATTTAAAGACCTGTTTTAATTAGAACTAAATTTAAAAAATTGTCATTACAAGAACATAAATCACCACATCCACAAGTTATTCCATAATAACCATAAATCTTCATCACTGCCCTGTATAAGTTTGCTGGACATAGGCCTCTTCTGGGGGTTATTAACTATAATCCTAATGTAAAATACAGTAGAGCCTCTATAAGTAGAACTTCAAGAGAGACACCCAAAAATTCCCGCTATAGAGTTTTAGACAACAAAATTATTATTTCAAATATAGTGTATATAAACGTAACTTCACGCCTGTAATCCCCAAAGAGGTAGGCTAAGGAATGCTAAACACTCCCACATTTCACCGGTTACGTTTACATCCCACTATGGAATAGGTGGTGAGCCTATTGCCATGCATCGGGCACATCTCCAGACACCAAACCACTACTAGAAAATCTAAATTAGAAAATTTTGTAGTGATCGACCTGGAATCGAACATGGGACCTACCGAGCGGCAGTCGCACTTGTAACAAACACGACCAACGGGGCAGTCAATTATATATATTATATTTCAAATATATTAGTTTTGGAGATTTACGACTCATAGACGTTTGACTTAAAGAGGTTCTACTGTATAAGTATGACTTCCATCCAGACTGAAACATTTAAAAGCCATATATTATTATACATATTCTGACTTTATAGACTGCCTTGTTAGTTGGGTTAGTACAATCTCATCTCTAGATCATGATGTTTCTGGATTCAAATCCCGGGTCATCTACAATTGGGCTTAACTAAGTTGAAAGTTCTAGTAATGGCTCACTCAGAGTCAGAATATGTGCTTGGTGTATGACAATATGCTCACAACCTATTGCATATAGGATGTAAATATAACTGCTAAACCATGGATATGTTCTACACTGCTCTGACTACCTCTTTGGTATTACAGGTGTGATGCTATTTTTTTATGTACTCAATCATCTAATCCAACCAAATCTATATTATAATGTAACACAGACACTTTATGTACAAATATAACTAATCAAATAATTATGCGTAAATTTCACAACAACAACGTACAGCTACACACCATTGTCAGTAAGAGAGTGAAATTATACATAAAAACAAAAAGTCACACAAATGTTATAGAAATTATCATACTTTACAATATGCCATTTTGAGCCCTTGAAAATATTAATAGAGCACAGACTGAAAGACAGATTGAAAGGTCATCACTAAAATAGATGCTAGAAATTATTGTTGCGAAACAAAATTTGTATAACAATAAAATACACCAAAAATACACCAAATGTGAATATTATTGCTAGTAACTTAAGCATCATAGGTCACAAACGAATACTTGCTCAAGATTGTTCATTTGGAACACAATCAAACAACAACAAAATTGAAGAGAAATTCTGACAATATTGTCACTCTTGAGTCTGACAGAAAAGATTTGAAACTTCAAATAGACATTGGATATTAAACCTAAACGAATGTTCACATTTGGCTGAATTGTGATGAGAATATTTGGTTGACTGCCTCGTTGGTCATGTTTGTTGCAAGTGCGACTGCCGATTGGGAGGTCGAGGGGTTCGATTCCCGGGTTGAACACTACAAAATTTTCTAATTTAGATTTTCTAGTAGTGGTTCGGAGTCTAGATATGTGCCCGATGCATGGCAATA
>DWFO01001188.1:0-16644 GCA_018246595.1 Mimoniades nurscia nurscia | reverse complement strand
AAAAAAAAGTAACGTCACGCCTGTAATCCCCGAAGAGGTAGGCAGAGGAATGTAGAACATTCCCACGTTTCACCAGTATACTTTATAAATATGAGTATAAGCTTATTGTTATTCAGCGTTATATTTTAAAAACATTAATAATCTTCAACTCATTTATGATTTACGATACAATATTTTTAAAACTCACTCATTATTCGCAATCGGAGTTTGATTTTTTTAGACTAGGTACGGTACACAAAACATGTTGAAATCGAGACAAACTTTCGTACAGTAATAACTCAACTGCGTATAAACATAAGATCGTGTACTTTGAACAATTTAAATTATGTTATCATTATATTACCTGCAGAGAATTAAGTGAGACAGAAGACAAACGTCGCATAACTATACACATGTTTTTGTGCTTACAAATGTATGTAAATATATTTGGAGCCATGCAAGGTCATTGACACACTTGAGTCTCGAATATAGTGAATTAGCTTTGAATTGCTAAATAACAAGCGGTTGCCAAATTAATGATTGATCTAATTTTACCATTTTTATACATTGCTTAATAATGTATCATGATTCATTTATCATCATCGTTCTATAAGGATTTCGGGCTATTTATACAGTAGTGATACAAAATTAAATGGTAAATGTTTTTGCATTTGAATGGAAATAAAACAGTAATAGAATAATACCTGTTTTAAAAAAGTCATAAGACAAGGCAAGTAGTTGCCGCTTAGAATTTTTAATACCTGAGTACTAGACTTGAGCTCGTGGGTTTGCATGCATCAAGATTTTTTTTAATCTCAGGTATTTTTTTTTACAAAATTCACAAATGTTTGTTGCTTTTGCAAATTGCCATTATATTTTATAAATGCTAATTTTTAGAGTAGTAAAACTACGTTCAGAAATTCAAATATTAAATTATTTGAATATATGTTATCCTAAAAATGCGTGTGTAACGTAACATCACATCTGTAATCCCCGAAGAGGTAGGCAGAGGAATGTAACATACTCCCACATAACATAACATTTGAGTAAAATTAAATAAAGCGCGAACTGCGGGAAAAAAACTAAAACTGATCCTTTCGTCTTTCACTTCTACTTCTGTAGTAGAGACAACGTACAAACGAACATTGCGTTGTTCTTTTTTATTATATGTAAATCACTTATATTACATACGTGAATTGTTGCCACCGACGTCCGCGGAGCCTGCTTCTGCAATACCTACCCACGGTCTTTTACCCTATTATGACAGAGAATACTGAGCGTGAATAATAGTTAGTTTGATGCGTCACGGTACCGCCGGACGTATCATGAGATTACTCGTTACTTTGTACAATGGCGTAGCCAGAATAACTCCTTTTTTACGTTTAGCGGGTCATAGTCAAGTTGTTTTAGATTAATTTAGATAATTAACGCAGCTTACAGCCGCGGGACGTGTTAATTAAACAAAATCCGGTAGCCACCATGGACCTATTTTGCTGGCGTCTATACAACGTGAGTTATATTTTGGATATAGGTACTGTTGTAGACTTTTTCGAACTATAAGGCTAATATCTACGTACATATGTTTTGTTTCGAGATATATTTATATTTGGCAATCTTTCTTTATATTTATTATTTCGCTTTCAAAGTTGTCAGCGGATTTTTCTGCTATGTGTTTGATTTATTTTGTGTAGTGTGAGTTTTAGATATAGGAAGTTGTTTTTTTACAGATATTGTGGACAGCGCTGTCGCTGGCTTTGGGCTATGAGCTCCAAGGTCAGATCATCAGAGGCGTGCCTTGTGTCAAACGTAACTTTCAATTGTATTGTCCGACCGCCGGCAACACTTATCCTTTGTAAGTACCTACCTACTATAAATTTATAATATTTGTTACTCGGTCTAACAAAAGGAAATGTAGTTGAAGAATCTTGTTTAAAGCAGATATTTTAATAACAATATAATAATTCATGTTACACTTGAAGTTTAGTAATGTAAAATTCTACAAACGTTTGCTGCCTCGGGTGAAAATCAGTGTTCTCTTTCTTCATACAATTGTACGGTATCGATATGTACTTACAATGTTTTTTTATGTGTTTAAATTTAATGTGTCTTTTAATTCTACGTACCTATATATTGCAGTATTTTTAATGCGGATATTATCTATGTGACCAAATTAGTTCTTTATTTGTTATGTTTTCCTTGCGTTTAATATCTTCCTTAGTTTGTTCTAAGTAGAATTTGGTTGTCTTAAACTTTGTCTAGGACTAGCAGTATGAAAAAGTCGTTATCATAGTGATATGAAAAATAATATCCACGCGTTATTTCGCAAAGACCTGTATTTAGGAAACATTTGTATAAAATATATGTTTTATACTAAATTTCCACGATCTCATCATCTTAAGGTAGTTGTAGAGGGAGGTGCAACCACTCGGTCTACGAGGCATACACAGAAATGTTCTATAAATACTATGCCTGGCAGTGTCTCTGGTGTATCGCAATAGGCTCACCGCCTGATCGATAGTGGGACGTAAACGTAACTGGTGAAACGTGGGAGTGTTCTACATTCTTCTGCTTACCTCTTCGGAGATAGCAGGCGTGATGTTACGTTTTCTTTACGTTTATATAATAGTTGCGCACGTACTGTAAATATAAAAGTTTTTGCCCTACGAACATCATTTATTTAACTTAATTAAATATTTTTTTATTGCCTAGTTATTGTTTTAGTTTCTCAAACATACACTTTTTCATATAAAAATACATTATAAATATAAGAATTAATATAATACAAAAAATAACTCGGAGTTCAAAATACAAAAAATTGTATGTGTCCCTAATCATTTGGCCACTTACTGTATATGCACTTCTAAATATTTTAACCGTACCTATATTTCAGAGATAAGATCGAGACATTCATAGACGAGAACAAGGCGCTAATAAAGCGGATGTACGGGTCGTTCACGACCCCCGGCGGGAGCAGGGTGCGGCGCGCGCCCGGCGTGCCGGACATGCACACGGGCGACTCCTACTTCCGCCACGTGCGCCAAGCGTCTAAACCACCTTTACCAGACGCGCAGTCGGTCAATAACACGGGCAGGTAAAGATCTCTCACTAGCGTTAACACCGCGTAAGAACTTTTCTTTGTTTACGTTGAGGAAACCTTCAAAACGTATCACGTAGCCTGGGAGAGATACCGGGTCATGTGGGACTTTTACCTCACTAAAACCCCCTCGGTCGTCTTCCTCGCCGCTAATAGCACTCCGGGATCTCCAACGGAACGCATCGGTGCATTCCTAGCACGGCGCGTCATACGGGAGAGACCTGATGCCTTATCCCTTGTCATCCAATTCTCCCGACTGTATGCGGCCACATATACCGTCGTCCTTCCCGGGATCGCTGACTGAGCGGTTCGAGCTCTCACTCTAGCCGCTCACAACCCCGGAAGCCTCCTTATAGTCGCCTCTTACGACAGGCAGGAGATACCGTAGCTCTTATTTTGGTCCCGAGCTATAGGTACAAGAAATAAACCTATAATATCGCATATTGTAATATGTGATGGGAACTTGTGGGCAGCCGCGGAGGCTATGCTCTGCGATCCCCAAACATGCTCAGTATGGGGATATGGCAAATCCCCTCAGGGGAGGCCTTTGTTCAGCAGTGGACTACAATAAGCTGATGACGATAACGATGAAACTGTCTCAAAAGTAATAGACACATGCTGAGTAAGAAGGTACATAGCGTAGGTATCTGCCGTACATATTTAAACCATAGCTTTAATATTACAAACAATAACTTTAATATCATAAAGTTTCTACAAAGATTAAGTCGAATCGATTTTCGCAGGATAGATGCTTGCGAGAGTAAAACTGAGATTATGACACCGTACTGGGCACTGAACTCCGCGAGGAAGCTGCGCGCTATCGTCAACACCATGCATTTTGAGCAAGCGATTCATCAAGAGGTTTGCAGGTACTTTATTTTTTCATGTTATGCATTGCCTGATATGAGTGCCTACCTCTTCGGTTATTACAAGCGTCATGTCGACATTTAAAATGTCGACATGTCGAAATATGACATCCTTAAGGATGTGATAAACAGTCATAAACCTTAACGTCCCCAGTAATGTAATTTGAAATAAGAACTAATTTTTTTGAGTAAAAAATAACAATAAAAAAAGAAGTCTAAAAACACAGCCAGTAATATAATACTGCTTTATTAAATCTTATTTATGATTTTCAGTCAATTATTACTATTGAAATAATTAAAAAAGAAAATGAAAGCTTCTAATAATGCTACAATAAATATATTTGCACCTACTTTTTTATTATACTACATTAGCACTACAAGTTCCTTTTTCTTATTGGACCAGTTAAATACATGTAGGTATAGTGTACAACTGACGTGTTATATAAGATATATAAGCGAAAAATAATTTAATACCAATGCAAATAATTTAATACCAATGTAAGTTCGGCAATGAACTTTTAGATGTGTCCAATTAATATTTTTATATTAGTTTTATTTTTGTTTGATTGACATCTATCAATTTAGAATATCGAAGTAATACAACATTTCCACTACATATATTGGTAAAAAACAAAACTAACAAGTAATAATAATGAATAATAATGAATTCTAATCGGAATATAATGAAAATTGTATTTAATTTTCAGCAAGAAATCAACCTCACGGTGCTCCGGTGACTGCGGTTGTGAGCAAAAGTATAAATGGCACCGCCTATTGGCCTATGACCCCAACGACGATTGCGCCGGCATATTCATGGACTGGTTTTTATTCCCATCGTGTTGTGTGTGCCGATGCAATCCGTAATTTAAATACCGATGTAAATGTGCCTGTTGCAAAAATTCGCGATCATGCATATCTACGCTTACGTTTGTTCAGTGGCGGCTTCAATTGTGTTTGTAATTCAATTTGGTTGACACTCTCCTTTGGATACTTTTGTCGTTAAACGTATAAACTTATTACACGGTATACATATATGTGTGTGTTAGAATGCGTGTCTTAGATTCTTACATACGACTGTCGTATGAATAGTTATTTGACCAATTAGTATTATAGGAAAGTCACGCAGGATGTTCTGAAACGTTGAGTTTATTTCTTAAGAATAAATTAACAAAATACTCCGACAAACTCTCATTTGGCCTAATGAGCTTGAGACACAGGCCTTAATTAGCTAGTAATAAAATTAATTATTGATATCAAATATCCTGTTTATTTGATTGGTTGACAGATTCTTAGAGAATATTACATTATCATTTGAAAAAAAAATCAGAAAATTCTACAATGTCACTCATTTGGTAACACCGTTCCGCGCCTGTTTTAGTAAGACTAGTTTTTTATTGTAAATGTACAGTTTTAGGCATAAACATATATGTATAAGATATATTGCCTATATATATTAGAGCTTTTAGTTTAATTGCTTTTCACTGTTGGCTACTAGATTAAGGACGTTAATGAGTAATTGTGTACTTACATCAAATAAACTTACTACATTATTACATTGTCTACTTGTTATTTTATTTATATAAAATCATTTCTTGTTAGAGAATAATTTTAATTATTGGAGGATATTTTAAAATAGTAAGTTACGTGTTAATGAATGAATTGAAATATATTACATATATCAAATTACAGTTAATAATGCCTGTGTACCTAATGAGGGCAGCCTCGTCGACCAAGTGGATGCAAGGGTGACTATCAATCGAGAGGTCCTGAGGTTCGAATCCCGGGTCGGGTATTGTTGGGTTTTTCTGATTTGAAATTCCTAGTAGCTGTTCGGAGTCGGGACTTGTGCCCGTTGTATGACAATAGGCTACGCCCCTATTCCATGGAAGTACGTAAAAGTAATTGGTGAAACGGGGGAGTGTATTACACTTCCCTGCCTACCATTCTTCTAATTTTGCAAAAATTGTACATACTGTCAAACTCGACGATGCCTATGTACTTATGTATTTAAAAACAAAAAATGTTCTTTTTTTAGTATAATAAAGTTCTCATATTCAAAAACCATGTAATATGTATTTTTTATTTCAAAAGAGACAATAAATTTTCATCGTTAGTAAGCTAAGCAAGCAATCTTGGAAAGGAGACTTGTTTAACAATAGAACTACACAAAGCGACCATGAAATTTTTCGATCTTTATTTTTACGATTAAGCTATTTACAGAATTAAAAGTTCATAGATTTATTGTCATAATATTTAACATTATTTAGTTGGTATACTTACAGGAAAGAGTAAAAGACCCGTATAATTTGACTATAAATCAAATAGACCTGTTTGGGCCCAAACTATTGTGACTGTAGAACGATAAGAAACCAATATTTAGCAGTAGGTACTTGCTGTTTCCTATAAACTTTCTTACTTCTGATTTAGTAAGGTGATGGAAATGGATCTATAACGTTTTACATCTATTTTTATTAAAATAAAAAATTCACAGTTTTCTAGATCGTGGACAAAATTTTGTTAAAAATTAAATATAATATGAATATAATGAACTCGAACTCTGCAAAACAAAGGCCACTAAGAATATTTGCTTTAATTCAATGTTAATAGGTTTCCGCGAAACGAAGGCACGAATAACAGCGTGTAAAAGTGAGTGAATTGAGAAGCGAAGTATTCAGTTTGAGTACGAATTAATATTTTCTACAACTACTAAGTGTATTGTAGCTGTACAAAAGTTGGTACACTGATCCGTTATGTGGACTACACGCAGAATAGCGGACCATTGGTGAACAGATAAGTTTTCGAAGAAATCGAATACAAATTGTGCACCAATCGTCGCCTTAGGTCTTATCTTTTATCTATTTATTTTTTCGATATGAAAACACGTAAAAAAAAACGCAACTTCACGTCTTTAATCCCCGAAGAGGTAGGCAGAGGAATGCAGAACACTCCCACGTTTCACCGGTTACGTTTACGTCCCATTATGGAATAGGTGGTGAGTCTATTGCCATGCAGCGGACTCATATCCAGAATCCGAGCCACTACTAAAAAATGTAAAGTAGAGAAATTTAGTAGTGCTAGATTCAGGAATTGAACCCAGGACCTCCCGATCGGCATACGCACTTGCCACCAACCCGACCAACAAGGCAGCCAGTCAAGAGTAGAGTAAACAAGTTATCTGTATAGTTCTAAATGCTTCTAAGTTAAACCCATACAAATAAGAATGTTAAAAAAAATTGATATCTCTTTCACCCAAAAAAATCTCCAAATCGCTTTTAAACGTTCAATACAAAATGGACTAGTAATGTAATTTTTCATTATTTGCCGATCTCAATGAAACCTTTAAAAAAAGCAGTTACATTTTTTTCAATAGTAGGTAATTGGATACTCAACATGTTGAACAAAAATTTATGTCGTCAGAATATTAGGTAGTATGCTTTATTGGAATTACAATAGACGTGCGTTTATGAAAATACATTTGAAGGAAACGAATTGATTTTGTTGTAATTTTAAAGATGTTGTATCAAAGAAGACATTTTTAAAGGTATGTATTACTCGTAAGTTTTAACTGCTTCGTTGGTTGTGTAGGTTGCAAGCGCGAATGCCGATTGGAAGGCCTTGGGTTCCAATCCCGGGTCGGGCACTACGGAATTTTTCTAATTAACATTTTCTAGTAGTAGCTTTGGAGTCGTGAAATATGCCCGGTGTATGGCAATAGGCTCACCATCTATTCCATAATGGGACGTAAACGTAACTAGTGAAACATGGAAGTGTGTTACATTCCTCTGCCTACCTTTTCAGTGATTGCAGGCTTGTGATGTTGCGTTTTGTTTTACTACATTACGTGAAAAAGTAATAAACGTAATTACGAATATACATACAAAGGCGAAGAAATGTGGAAGGGAAAAAAAACTTATAAAGACACAAATTTGAGTGGTCCTATACATAACTTTGAATTCAGATATCTTTCAATTTTTTTTCTGTACCTCCGAATTCTTTTTATGAGAGCAAAGTTCAACTCCGGAATACAATGGAAAATTACGCCGACGTCGAAGTAGGGAAATCCAACAAGATCCACCAAGGTTTTGTTCCACAAGTATGTTCTCTTTTGAACACCATTCGGCCTCATTAGCGATTTTCCACTCGAACGGCTCTCGAGAAAGACGGAAAAGATGTACAGGGCGCCGTCCTCCAGCGAAGTATCACGACAGCGACATAAAGAAAACAGTCATTAGTAGCCCGCTGGGGCGTACAATTCCGTTACTTATTTAATAGATCTTTGAATGATCTCAATATAACAGAGACTTAGTGGCTTAGACTTTCACTTCCCTCTCTTAACGGCCCTAGGTTCAAAGCACTGGTCATGGCCACATGTCTTTCATTTACTCTTTTCTTTATTTATCTTTTCGTCTTTTATTTTACTTTTCTTTTTGTCTTTTATTTACTTTTATTATTATAGTACAGCCTGACAAACAGATAACCGGGCTCGATGATTGTAGGTGGTCATCGTTCCCTATGGCCAACTGTAAGACCATTTTTGTATTAGCATATTAAACAAACATATTGGCCCCAACAACCACCAAGATCGACCGCCAGCGAAAGAGACGATCAGAATACTGTTGATCGAGGACTATATACGTTATTCCTACAAAGCTATATTTTTCTTCCTAACATCACCATCACAACTTTGTAACGGGACAATATTGTTAATTTTTCCATTAAGACGATTGTGATATCATTATCATCATCATTATCTACATCACCCTCGTTATCAGCCAGATTCCTTCCTTCCACATTGGCCACAGGTCTCTCCAAGCACGTCAAAGAGCTCGTTTGCTTTGCGTATGTCGTCACAAATTGTATAATTCCAAACAATAATAATAAACATGGAAGAAAGATTTCTCGGTTCCATTAAACAATAAACAATTTTCAGTGCTCTTCAGCTGCCCCGTAATGTCCGAGCGCGACTTATATAAAATAATAAATTATTTCATATCTGTTAATCGGTGCTTCCTTTTGACTAGTCGATGACGATTATACTAATATATAATAATTTATGTACATTCTCACTATCATCGTGGGTGGATTGCTTGAGAATGTCATGAGGAATTAACTTGGTCTTTTGTAAACTAAGCATAGATTAACAATAAAGAATAAATAAATAATAACCCCACCTACCAATCCTTGGACTTTAGTATCAACTTCACGTTTTTCGTTATATGTCATAACATTAGTATAATACGAAGAATAATAATAATATCACCATTTGCAAACATCTGTGAAAATTGGGCTGTAATCATTAATGATTTTTTATAAACTTGTCAAGATGCAGAAGCACACCTATGGAGTTTTTTTCGCCGCTTCTCCTCCATAGCTAGGCATTTTCCGAAGCGGTGGTAGTTTCATTTTGACGTGCAAAAAGTTTTGTAATTAACCGATTTTCAATTAATGATATTTGAATTTGTAGGTAAAGCGCACCGAGTATACGCACCGAGTATAATAAACTAAATAAAATAAAAATTTCGTTCAGTATGTACATAAATGTACATAAATATAATTACACGTGAGACCTGTTGATAGTATCCCAGGCAGTGGGAAGGCAACTGAAAAAACCACATATTAAATATACAGAGTGCTCTTTTAAAAGTTATCCGCGCGGGGGATTCACGACTTTTGCTATTCAATTTCTAGGGTGCGTAACTCTTTATGCATCGCTTGCTATTAATACTATCTTCAATAAATCACGTGCCCTGTTTGCTCGCACGCTGCCAGCGCGCCAGACTATAGTCTAAACCCTTGTTATGCTAACAGAGAACCCGTGTCTTGGAGTGGAACGATAAGAGGACTGCAAACGATGACGTTCCTGTATTTGGCATAACAAACTAGCAAAAAGTGCAAAATTGCAAAAACTAAATTTGAATTTTAACAATAGACCTATTTTAATCCATCATCATCATCAGCTTATCTGAGTCCACTGCTGGGCACAGATCTCCTCCAAAGAGCGCCATCGCGCCCTGTCCTGGGCTTGCCGCATCCAGCTTCTGCCTGCAGCCTTTCGCAGATCGTCATCCCACCTGGCCGGAGGGCGTCCTATACTACGTTTGCCGAGCCGCGGTCTCCACTCCACTATACTCATTATTGTCCTTAATTTTTTTATATTACGACAATTCATTTTGAAAAAATACTGTTTGAATAGAAAAGATTAAGTTTAGAAAAAACTTATTTAAAATAACGACAATAAATACATGTATCTATTCTTCAAGATAAAATAGTTGTCCCTTTTCTTTATCATATTCAAAATCTTTTCATAGCAATTATATCAGATCCTCCTTGTTCCACAAGAAATACATAGATAATTTTATATACATACATAAATTATATACATATATTCATATGTATATAATATATGTATGTATTCCCAGACACTTTATTACAACTTAATGTTTGGTTTTAATTATGGATGGACATTATTAATGTTAGTTATTATTTTTTACTTTATATAACTTTAAATTTATATACCCTATTTTTACTTCACCACAAGTTACAATATTTGGATTAAATGGTAATTTAAAATCATATTCATTCAAACTAAGGTTTTCATAGTCTTCGGAGACTCCAAAAATGCGATTAACAATTAATTATTTATCAATTCCTTATAGAGTATAACAACTTACCTACAATCTAACATAAAATTACTGAAAATTCCTACAAGTCTACATGTTTATCAATTTAAAACAATCAATTAACTATACATAATAATATTAAAATAGATCCATATTAAGTGCGCACATGTACGTGCAAGAACCTGCTGTTGACCAAGCGGTGTCAGCATAATTATTGAAACAACACGACAACAATTACTTTGAAGTGGCATAGTAATATAAAAAATGCACGAAGCTTACTTTAATATCCATTACCGCGTAACAGCTAACGCTCAGTGCTGTGCAAACAGCGCACCGTATATTCAGTGAAGCCGCTTAAGTCTTGAGCATACAGCGTTGTATTAACAATGCTATAGAATACAGCGCCATCTAGTTTAATTTGTGTTTAACTATTATTTTAAGTATTGACTGTAACCCGCGGCAATTATATAAAATAGCAGCTGAACCTTACAGGCTCTAATCTATGTACTCGTAATGTATACATGCATAAGAGTACATAGTGAGTTAATATTAATAATAGTAGAAGTATTCTGTTTGTAAACGGCATTTGGCATATTGGAAGTTTTACAATCAACTCCCTCAATACACTTAAAGCGTAGAAAGTGATTGAAAAGTAGTGTTGCCCTCTGGTTATCAGCCCTCTGATTACTATACCACAAGCTCTCTTGACGCTTACTTTGGGATCAGATGGCCGTGTGTGGAGATTATTGGATATTATTATTATTATTATAAAGTGCTCATTTTAAAGTGCTTGTGCTTAATATTATCAAAAACCACCAGCTCCAGCCTATCACTTGGACCACGCCAGTGTAGCTGATGAGCAGCTCTCCAACGAGCTACACTAAAATAAATTAATAATGTCTCGATTGTTGCGGTCTTTGTAATGACACCACTAAGTTTATTACAGTGCCTTCTCGATGTAGGTTGTGCGCCCGACAAGCAATACAGTAACGTGCTTAGCTCTCTATTATAATTAAAATTTGACAGAGCGGAAGATATTCAGCATTTCCGTCTTAATTGTAATCTCAGCTTTTCCAACGAACTTGTTTTTATCAACCAGCAATATTTTTCATATATCATGAATTTTAAAGATGGAATTAAACATATCTGGAACTCAATGTTTCTGTCCACGAGTATCGAGCCGTTAAAATTCGTTTTGTTCATCGAGAATACTCTATGTATCTACAGGAATATGAGTTACTATAAAAATAAGTGGCGTATTTTGGTTTACTTCCGGATCATGATCGAAATATTGATAACAATTCTATGTATCATTGCATATTCTATCTACATATTGCCGGTCTATGCAAACACGACTACCGAATGCATGTATTTTTTCGTCAGTGCTGTTAATTCAATTATTGTTATTGTTCTCGGCTGTTACACATCCGCAATGTTCGAGAAACTTCTGTTTCTCATTGAAAGCAACAACGCATATTTCAATAATGATGAAAAGTACAAAAGGAATATGAGTAAACAGAATTTAATTATTAAATGTGGATTTTTCATTTGGATCATAATTATGTTTATGCTTGAAATTGTACAGTTTGTTAGAAATAAGGACAAAGTTATGGCTCCCACAAGTGTTACAAATGTTATGTTCCTTTTATATGTGAATCTATGCAATTTTCGTTACGTATATGAGTATGTGGCCCTATACTCAATTCTCTATGTGATGTCTGAGCAATTAGAATGCATTACACGAGCTGTGAGTAAGAAAAACATTCCAATAATGACAGGCTTTGGACAAAGCGAAGATATTAGTGACGACGACTACGATGATATACAGATCGATATAAAAGAATTTGAAGAATTGTCAACAATATTTTCCAATATTAAACAGTATTCCAAATTGTTCAACAAAATTTACGGATTGCAAGTAAGTTAAAGTTTCAGATAACTAAACTTGAATACGAAATTTTTAAATTTAATGTACGTATCAACAGTCAAACAATTGTGAAGTATTGCAACTTATATCTTTATATGTATATTGACAATAGATAATAAAATGTAAATCACGCCTCTAATTGCCAAAGAGGTAGGCAGAAGAGAGTAATACACTTTTCATGTTTGATACTTACGTCCACTGTGGAATAGGTATATATTTTTTTAAATATTACACCTTTTAAAAATAACAATTAATTATTTTCATATATATATTTCTTTTACAGATGATATTTATGTTGGGATCGGCCACCTCCTATTGCATCATGTTTCTCTACACATTAGCGTTCCTCAGTGTTAAGGTAAAACATTTTCTTTTCTTTTTCAAAACGTTGAAAAACGCTCCAAGTCTTAATCGCATCGCGTTTGGCGTTTTTAAAACTACCCGCAATTGGTTCAGCCATTAGGCAATAGTCATTAGTTCTTTATCATGACCACTCAGCTGTAAACTTGCAAGGATAATGTTCTAGAATTACAGACAGAATATTAGCTTTTTCATTTTATCGAGAGACCTCTAGCTTTTTTTATTTGAGAGCGAAGGGCTTAAGTCCAGAGACTCGGAGCGCGTCTGCCTAGTAAAGGTTCTTTGTCTTTATTCTTACTTATCTATAGTTACGCTACCCTTCTATAATACCCCTATTGCCCTTAAGAAAACAAGGATTTTATTTATGGCAATATATTCAGACGTTTCACTAGATGATTGCTGCGTTTAGTTGTCCAAACGATCGTCACCTACAATCATTGAGTATTACACATCACTATCGACATGTACGAGTATCTGTTCCTTTCCTATCTGTTTCTCACCTCCACAGGGCTACCATGATATAACTAACTTGTTGATCAGAGTGTTGAACCTGCTGGTCTTCATCATGCTCCTCATTCTACCGCCTTTCGGTGCTCAGAAGAAGATGAACAACGCGCAGAACCTGCGTCGGCAACTTGGCAAACTTCTCATTAAATGTGTCACTAGTAAGTATTAATAGTGGAATCAACCCTTCCGTGACTGTTTACATGTTTGACTAGATATGTACAGATTTAGTTCACCAATTTCTTTCGATAAGCCCGATTGTTTCGGATCTATCCGAGCTCCATCTTTATGACCTCCCGCAGGTTGCAGCGAGGTCGCCGCGAAGACAGTTTCCGTCAGACAGTACATACGAGTAACATACTATCAAGTATTATTAGATATATAGGTATATAATACAGAAAAACACAAAATAATTGACCTTTGTTATATGCGACTTTTTTCAAATAATACCTATTCTATGTGACAATAAAAATAATAATTAAACAATGTATTAACAACGTTTTTATAATAATTATTATTACTAACTATTACTAACTATTATTAACATTAAAGACTATCGATCCTGGGTTCAAATTCTGGGTCGGGCACTATTAGATTTCTCTAAATTAGATTTTCCAATAGTGGTTGGAAGTCTGGATATGTACCCGGTGTATGGCAATAGTCTTGCCGCGTTCCATACTAGGAAGTAAAGGTAACTGGTGAAACATGGGAGTGTACTACACAACTCTGCCTACCCCTTCGGGGATTACAGGTGTGATGTTGCGTTTCTCTAGTTAAATATTATTAAATCTCAATAACAATGCTTTCTTTTCAGACGATCCCCACTATAAGGCAACTAAAGATTTCCTGCGCCTGGTGTCCATGCGATCCGTCCAAACGGAAACACTCGGGTCGATAAATGTGGACATGTCCTTAATCCCTTCATTAGTCATGTTTATCACCTCCTACACGGTTATAGCACTGCAATTTAATAATGTTGTATGAGCACTAAGAGTGTTACAATATCTTCTTTTAATATCATCTGTGTGTTTTAATATTAAGCGTTGTTAATTTAACAAAATCTGTTCATTAAATAATTAAAATATATTTCCAATATTTTTAGGCTTAAGTTCACACTATAGGTATGTACTTCTCCATCATCATTATTTCTTCTCACCATTCCACTCTTTGTTGTATGTCTCCTGTTAGAATAACTATGGTTGGGTCACTGACTGCCGTAATAACTAAATGCTAATTGGCAGATTTTGTATGCTTACACTTGAAGAGCTAACATAACGCGTTTTGGCGCGGTCCGCCTAAGCACAACTAAAGGCCCTGGCCGCCTATGGGCAGCAGCTGCGATCCCCAACCCACATGCCCAGCGTAGGGATTGTGGGAATAACCCCTCGTTCAGCAATGGACTACAATAGGCTGATGATATTGACGATGATTATACTTAGAGTGTGTTATAGAGATTTATAATATGTACGAGTTCCCTCACGATGTGTTATTTCACCGAAAGCGTGAATATACGTGAATATATTTCTATTCAGATACATGGAGATGTACTCGTATTTCTAGTCGTGGTTCAGAGTCGGAATTTGTGCCCGTTATATGGCAATAGCTTCACCACTTATTCCATAGCGGAACGTAAACGTATCTGGTGAAACTTGGGCGTGTACAACACTCCTGTGCCTTCGGGTATTACAGGCGTGATGATACGTTTTCTGTTACGTAAGTAAACAAAGTTTTTAATATATGTAAGTGTTGGTAGGCAGGCGTAGGTGCGTAATAATATTTTACGAGGAAAATGGAATGGAGTGGAAATAGATAAATTCTCCGATAAAATGACCCGCGACAATTGAATCGCGTTGTGTGACTAATGGATTAAACTGTCAATCCAATGACGGCAACGGAAATATACATAAATATATCGCACTCTAATAAATAAGTTGCGTAACACTCGGGTGGACTGATGGTTCAGTGGTTAGTGAGCCTGAATAATGAACGGAGAGTTATGGGTTCGATTCTTAACCAGGATATATATATGTTAAAAAACACATGTTAGGGTGTAATTTTTTTTCTATGTGTACAGTTATCTGTACGATATGTCCGTCGTCAGGTAATCCCAGTACAAGCTCAACATAATTTGAGGTGAGAAGGCTGTATCAAGTTTCCTTACGATCTTATTGTCTTATTATATATTTAAATCGTACCTACTTGTATATACATTTTGTTTCATTTATGATGCGTACCGTTTTTCGCGATCACCAAGTACCAACCAGTCGGGAATAGTAGCCCATTGTTAAATCAGTAAAAATGTAAGTAGAATATATACCAATTTTTAAAAAATTATAATTAATAGAAACAATTCTTTCCTTACGCCGACTCCGCACTTTGGATGGATCAATACACTCAATGGATGTTTCATATTATTAAAATTAATAGCAACTACGCTAGAGCATCGATTGTAAAAAAGCAATTAACGTGCTGGCATAACAAAATTTATTTATTGACGTTATAATGAAAACAACATTTAATTACAATGCACGTGCGTTCCAATGTACGTACCTACCTATGTACATGCAGTTATCCCTTTATGACGAACAAGTAAAACAGTAATAATCGAATGCGGCCGCGAACGATCAAATTCCAATTCAAGTAAGTGTTTGTGTAATCACATGTGAAAATTAATTGTGTTTAAACAATACTGCAATGTATATTACGATTGATAATGTAAATTTATAGGGGTGAATTGCATCGTGGATCTAGTGATTGCAAGCACTATTACTAACTAAGGGGTTCTGGGTTTGATCCCCGGGTTGATCGATCAAAGGATCAAATATATTATTGAGATTTAAAAGTCCCAATAGTAGATCTGAGTCTAGATTTGTGCCTAATATACAGCAATAGGCTCACCCCCATTCCAGTGAATGTATATCATGGCAAGTGAAACGGCGGGGTACTAAACTTCTCTGCCCATCCATTTGGGAAAGTACAGTCGGTATACTATGTAAATTATAAACGTAAAATAATGAAGAAATAAGCTTTTAACCGGGTTAGCACCTCTATGTGCATATGATTAAAGTATAGATAATGTAAAAATGACTTTGACTGCCTCGTCGGTCGTGTTGATTGCAAGTGCGACTGCTGAAGAGGAGGTTCTAGGTTTAATTCCCGGGTCGGGCAGTACTAAATTTTTTTATTTTCTAGTAGTGGCTCGGAGTCTGGATAGGTATGTGCCCGGTGCAGGGCAATAGGCTCACCACCTATTCCATAGTGGGACGTAAACGTAACCGGTGAAACGTGAGAGTG
>DWFO01001187.1:0-16646 GCA_018246595.1 Mimoniades nurscia nurscia | reverse complement strand
GGGTTAATATCGAAAGTGCGGCCCGCCTTTAGTTCTTTTGCTACCTTGTGGCCCTTGCCTGCCAAAAGGTTGCCGACCGCTGCTCTAAGGCAATACTTCTATCAGTATCATTTTTTTATATTTTGTAAGACATTTTATCATATAGTATTTAATAATTCATAAAACACTAACAGTGCTTGAATTTTTTACATACATAATTTTAATTTCCATATCTTCACAATGTATGATGGAAATAAGCTCAGTTTTGAAAAAAAAAACAACTCAGTATTTTTTACCGCTTGTCATAAACATCCATCTCCCACGCGCCAGATATAAATATTCATTTTTGGCAACCCCAGAACGAACCGACCAGAACGTCACTTCTCATTAACCAGTTCGGACTTACGAATGGCAACACCCAATATCTCATATCCGTTGGTCTCATTAACGGCGAGTAAACGGTTGATGACTTAACATAGCATGTAAAAATTATATTTATAATTTAAATCCGATATAATTGTGTAGGTAGTAAATTAATAAAGTTAGTGCAACCCTCTGCAAATTGGTCAACCTGACGAGCCTCTAACAAACAACATTTAAATAAAGTGTTAGATTGATAGACGAATAAATACGGCATAAAATAGAGCATAAACAAGGCATAAAATAGAGCATTCTTGTCAGTACAAGTACAAAAAGACAGTTCTTTTCCTATTATTCAATTGCCACTCGCAAGTATGTATATTATACGACTGTGTAATCGCTTGTTTAGGTTTAGCTACAGTTTTATGAAATAAATTATAATCGAGTTGTACTCCGGTAACCAATGGCGCCGATTACGAATGTATCTCGTCAACTTTGGAACTGTACACTTGGCGATCTCTCGCATCTCGTCCCTCGCTGCGAGTGTGCAAGTGGGCTCACGTTCCCACTGCCCCAGCATCTGTTTCTAATGATGGCCGCGCGTGCCGGCGGAGTGCTCTGTTTACAGTTAACCACTTGTAAACGAGCAGCGATGGTTTTGGCAGCTGCTGTGACGGACGCCATTACAACCGTTACGTTGGATAATTCCACTTGAGGTTTTCGTTATATGCTATAATTGCTTCCGTTTAAGAACCAGGTTTCTGGTCGTTGTTTGTTTTCAGTTGAATGTTTTGTGTGTCTGTCATAATAATACTTTTTTAAATCTTCGCAAACATGTTTCGACTAATAAGAAATGATGTGTAGTACACATATTTTCTTTTTGTTTATATAAGGATTGATGAAGTTGACACGACGTGTACATGTTAAAAATCTGTCGTCACATTTTCGACAATTTTCAATATCACTTGAATAGCATTGTAAAATATTATTCCACCTCTGCCGGGGTGAAGCCGCCAGCCGTCGTCTCCATTCTTCGTCCGTCTGATTTACGAGGATAGTACATCATGAAATTGTAATGAAAAATATTCTTAAGGAGCACCTCTACCATAATACAGCGCCAGCCACGATATTTACATGATATTGCGTCTCTCGAGCACAGCATCTTTTGTGCGACTCGAAACAACATGGAAACAGTATTACGCCGAGTGAAATTTTGGATAAGTTTTCAGAGTTATTAGAGCGGAATTGGTTCCTGAGAAGCTTTGCCATGTTGGATGTTGCTTTTATTCTACTTTCATTTAAAGTGTATGTAGGTAAATTCGCGTTGAAAAAAGTTTTGGTTTAACATACTGATCACAACTATTATTATTAGTATGGATTGTTGGATAACGGATTGGGATTGGGGACTATTGATTCGTAATTAATAGTTCCGGTAATGATACTGAGCAGATTTTATATTTTTTATTTTGAGGACAACTATATGTAAATTTTTCTCGTGTACTGTTCCCATATGGAAAGTGTCATTTTGCGAAAGATCTTCTCGACTTGGAGGTAATTAGAAAATTGTTTAATGACGCAGAGCTATGACATTACATCATTATCATTGTTAACACCTGGTAATATAAAAAAGCGCATAATTCTAATTCAGAGGTGCCAACCGAGATGTTAACTCGGATTCCTGAAGTGGGAGGCTTGATTTCAAACGACTACAAGGGTAAACTTATCTCGAATTTTCTAATGCATCAATTAATTCTGCCTTGTTGGTCGTGTTGGTCGCAAGCGCGACTGTCGATCGAGAGGTCCTGGATTCAAATCCCGGGTCGGACACTATCAGATTTTTCTAATTTAAATTTTCGGGTAGTGGGTCGGTGTCGGAATATGTGCCCAGTGAATGGCATAGGTCCACAGTGGCACGCAAACGTAACAGATGAAACATGAGAGTGTACTACACTCCTCGGCCTACCACTTCCAGGTCTACAGGCATGATGTGACGTAATTCATGTTATAATCACTAAGGCATCAATCACAATACAGTCACTATGTATTAAGACCTTCCATAGTGGCAGGCCGGTTGAAAGAAAGCAAAGTGCCTCTTCCACGCGTTTAGTCTTAAACAAATGATCTCTTTGCTGTTTCTATTACACATACGTGCCGTTGCTATGGCAACCGTATCTTAACCTACCCCACAACGGAAAATCTAATAAAAATAACCAAAACTATCGCTTCTTTGCCATTACGTTGAACTCTATTATTACAGCAGTAAGGGTTATTTTATAATAAACGTATTTATGCAATTGTACTACAGTCTTAAGAATAAACAGACACGCAAACAGTTTTCCGCCCTCGCTTATTTAGAAATGCAATATTTCGCTTCTCAAAGGAAAACTAAAGTTTCTTTCAAATAAATATCAAGATACAGAACCGTTTACTTTAATGGAGGAGGCTCTTGACGATGTTGCCGGAAGTATTGTGATGTAATCATAATTTATATCAATTGAATTATTAAAAGTCACGTCAATTCTTTAAATTATTTTCTGCCAATCTTTTATCTCATTTAAAGTACGACATCAAAGTAATATTTTCTACTACAATTTATAGCTCTACAATACATATCAGAATACAGACGTTGTATAATAAATATTTAAAAAAAAACACGTAGTTAAATGAAATCCAGTACTTTTCATTCGCTCTACAAAATTTGTCGCTTAATCCAATTGCTACTATATTTCCATTCATACAACCGTGTTTCCAGAGTCTTTAGGATGGATATACCGATAGCTTTATACACCCCCGTCAACACAAAGGTTTCGTCGACTTAGCGATTTTGTGTGAACATTCCTAATGCTCAAAGTTTGCAAACTGCCTGTTTGATGCGCACTCAGCAACTTGCTCTTAAACGACTGCGGTGTACTGTAATCAAGTATTTCGATAGTCATCATCAAATACTGAGTATATATAAATTGTAAGTATGTGTCAATCAATTGGTAGTAGTTACTTGTTTATTGAGTTATATGATATATTTGTATTGTTATTCGGTACGCTTGTTATTAGGTTTTTCATTAGTTATATGCTTATTACTATATGGACATTAATAAAATTCACCTTTCTTGCAATTTTAAATAATGTATATCATGATTCTTAACACTTTCATTATTATTTAGGCTTTTAATTTTAATGAAATTTGTTTCAACCTAAGGAGATCGCCATGTTAAAAGCTGTAAGGTGGGTAAAAATCGATTCTTAAGAAGTAAACTCCAAAAAAAATTGGTAAAATATTTATATTAGGCTTAGAAAACTAAAGAATTACACGTAGATGTTCTATATTTAGTATATTATGTGATATCTTTTAATTAAATACGATTTTATATTTAATTGAAATAAGTTTTGATGCTAATGTCATTGTAAATTGTTGCTATTAAAAAATATTCGAAAATTAAGTTTTGTCTGACGAACGCGTCGAAAATAACATTCAAAATTATCGAACATCGCTCCGACAGCCAGCAGGCGTCTCCTTCATAAATCACGAACAAAATCGATTAATGGGAAATTTGAATACATGGCTCTTGGAAACACCTGCCACCATTTATGAAATTTAATTTCGTACGTGTCGGTATTCGGGGTGTTTACCCTACCTACGGTGCGCTTGCATTCAGGAGCGTTTCGGAAGTAAACATTTTGTACAGTTGCAAATATGTTAGCAAAAATCCAACATAGATTGGGATGATGCAATTCGTAACAAAATGTATAATAATTTAGGTAATAAATAAATTTTATAAACGTGTTAAATACGTACATGGCCGCTTGCTCCAAAATTTCGTTCGTTTTCGACGCGCTTATTTTACTAACAAGTTTTTTTACTTAGCGTTTTCAAGCTCTTTTATAGGTAAGAACTAAACGGGGTTACGATGTTGTTATTGTAGACCTACTGAACCAATGCAATGAATAAAGTAATAAAATGTCTCTATTAACTGTAACTAAAGATATTTAATATTTATGAATATGTACCTATATCTCAAGAGATTTAAGATTAATGCATATATGTAATAATATTTAAGATAAATCTTATTACTAAATATT
This sequence comes from Mimoniades nurscia nurscia, assembly GCA_018246595.1. Taxonomy (NCBI): domain Eukaryota; kingdom Metazoa; phylum Arthropoda; class Insecta; order Lepidoptera; family Hesperiidae; genus Mimoniades; species Mimoniades nurscia. The sequence goes on along the minus strand of DWFO01001187.1, from coordinate 12,230 downwards.
TATTAGGTATCTACGTATGACATGATCAGGAATTTTTTTAATTTAACTGTAATTAAATTCGAATCCATCCGCCGGAAACACCGCCTCGACCCTGCTACGATCCGCGGGTTCTCATGAAGGTCCTCGGAAAGGTCGGAAACCAGTTGGGCCGTTCTGAAAAAAACATACTTGAGTTAAGCCGGGACATAATTTAACCATGTAAGAGGAATCCACTTCAGAATCTAAAATAAAATAACGAATGCAGAAAAAAACGTGTCAAATCTTTAAGGATAGAGATTTTTCTTAGAACCTTCTCCCTTCCGCGTAAGGGACTGACGTCATCATGTGATGTGACACATGATACATTAATAAAATTTGCGTTATTGTTCCAAATAAAACCTAGCGACATGTATTTATTTTGCGTGCATCGCCTCTCCAATGCAATGAGCAATGTTGCATGTGATCGTGTGAGCTGCTATCTGATCTGGACGCAGGAAATTAACGAATCCAACGCAGACAGCGTTGCCGGCCATAAAGCGTGCTCTAATTTACTTTAGTTAGTTAAAACGTTGGTTCAGTGGTTAGTGAACCAGGCCGCCGAACGTGCTGGGTTCAATTCCTACGCAGAATAAATATTTTCGAAATGTGCACAATATTCCTAAGGGCGATTCTTCGAAAGAGTATTTTACTAGGTAATTCATCTGGCTCTATTATTTTACTTTTGATCTTAATTAAAATACTTGTTGGTCTAGTTTATAGAAAAACTAATGTTTTATACACTAGCTTTGTATAATCAGCCATAAAGTCTACATGAGGGCAACTACAACCAAATATGTTAGATATTTGGATCACGTTTAATGGAAGCATAACGAACAACAAAAAATCATTTTTGGAATCATTCAATAATTTACTGAAAATTTCTAACGAGACACGGTTGGTATTCATTGCAACTATTCTGCCGCTTGTCTGAGGCCATTCCCTTGAGCACATCAACGAGACACATAGGTACCTTTGTGTATGGAAATATGTTTATTACGATAATCGACTTTTAACACAATTGAGAATAATCTACTTCGGAATCAAATGTAAGTCAATGAAAATTTCGTTCGCATTAAAAGCATTAGTAAGATGCGAACGAATGATTTTTAAATTACATTCACCGCAGAGAATCTACATACATTTTGTATTTAACACAGAACACACGTAACAAAACTATCTATGCATATGAGACAATATTCAAACTTTGTAGCTTAATGATCTTTTGCTACTTGACATAAAAAGATAGAATATTCATGGGTAGAGCTTACCAAAATATGTTCAATGAATATATCGACGGTGCATTTTTATTACGACCATAAACATGTTGGAGGCGGCTCTTGGTGGAGATGTTTGGACCACATCCAAAATGTATCGCCCATACATCCTCTCAACAAAATATAAATATTGGACTATTTTTATTATTTGTTACTCGCTGCTGTTCGAGTTATTGGGATACCGCAGATGCATTTTAATATTGCGGTGTATGAGTGTGCACTGCAGCAATACGCACTAATATGTATATGAAGGTATAAAATGTAATCTGTTTTCACATTTCATTATTGTTCACAATTATGCAATTCTTACTTTCGACAATCCTCTCATATTGGTACTACTTATGAATATTTATTACTAACAGTATTTAAGATAGCTGTTATTATAATCATCATGAGATCTTTAATCGTTCTTCTATTGGACATGGGTTTCTTCTTAGAATAAGAAGGTTTATAGCATTATAGACAATAGCTATGTGATATCTCTGAAAAACTACCACCAGTTGAGGAATTACAAAATATCAATAAAATAACATAAATATGACGGCGGTTTTAATTTTTACAAATCGAATACCAGACAATTTCATTGACAATAAAATATATTCTAATATTTATTAGGACCAACACAAGACGTTCCTAATTTACGCCAAAGTGGATCTTTTCTATCGTCCCTCTCTTATTAATCCTAATAAAACACGCATAAACCCAAAACGTCTTCATGCCCGTTTTTCTTGCAATTCCCTTTTTATTTTCTCGATAAAATAAGATGGGGCCGAAGAGGGATATAATTGAGCGAGAGGAGGAATTAATTGGATGGAGGTCACTGAGACCGCTCACGTGTAAAATTGAACAGGAACTCATTAAAAGACTAAATAATCCGGTGGTACATCATTAAAGTTTTATTTGTTACAGAAATGCACTAAGAATCGAAAGTAGACGATTTCTAAGCTAATTAAAGTGTCCTTTATTTTTATCGGTTCAGTAAGGGTAGCTAGAGTTACGGATGAGGAAATGAGGATATATTGAAATCAGTTGTATGTGGAACACTGGTTGTATTTCTATACATTTTTTGTATGACATGGGGTCTAGCACTATATTGAAGTCATAAAAAACGTCCTGCGTAAATGCAAATAGTCACACATAAATAATAACTTTGCTAATAGTAGCAGCAGTAGCTGTGGAAGTTTGAATACTGGTCATAACACAATATTAACAAAGAATACGTTTCCTCAGAAGAATAAAAAAGTCTCTTCTGTTTCCTCTGAGATTTCGCTCCATTTGGTGGGGGCTCATGAAATAGGACCTCGGATAGGTCTGAAATGAGACGGACTATCCCGTAAAACATACTTCAGATAAACCAGTACATCATTTAACGAAGAAAGGCATGCTATGCATGCTTTAATGAAACCCATTTGGTTACAAATTACCATGCTTATTGACTTGATCAATAAAAGTGTGATAAAAACATGTAGGTACAATGCTTGTATATTGTCGAATATTCTAAAGAATACAGAAAAATCACTCTACAGTGATAAACAAATTTTGTCATTTGCAGTCCTTCAAATAAACTTTGAATAACATTTTGTATATTGCCGTGCAAAAGAGCTCTAATCTAAGTACCTAACTAATTGACTTTTATAGCATTACAGGATAAATCTTTCGTATGGTGATATGTTTTCAGGTCTTCATTGTTAACTGCTGGGTTAATATATTATTAAAATTGAATTTGGGACAGGCTGTGTCATATCGCGAGCTGCTAACGCGGGGTTAACCGCCGCTTGCGATATTGACATCGTGGAATGGGGTCGAGGGATGTATTCTTTCTCCGCTTTGAAATGGATAAATTCGTACAATATACTTTTAATTTTAACTTTATACTAACAGATTTATATTAAGGTAATAAGGATCTTAAGTAAATCTAGTATATACATATACATATAGTTTTTCTAACGTTGAGTAGTATTGTATCGTTGTTTAGAATGTGTATACAAAATGGACTGAGAAACCGTTTTACTAACATTAGAAAAAAAATCGCATTAGATTCGGTTATTTCAGGACTCCTATTGATTCATTAGATCTTGAATATAATTTCTTCAGGAATTAGTGAAGTTCGTTTGTGAAATTTAATGATTATGCTTAGGTGCAACCGTGCAAGGCCTTGCAGTGATTGTATTTATTGGAATCTTAAGTATGTAAGCTTATAATCCATTGTAAAACGTTTGTTTAACTGCTCGTTCGTTTCTGGAATCTAAAAAACTAAGCTGGTTATCGTACTTAAAAGATTTTTTATGTATTTTATTCGCATCACGAAAATTATACTTTCGATGTCACTGCAGTGTACTGCTAGTAAGCCGTCTATGTTGACTGTGCCTTAATCCTCGGTTACATCGCAATATATTTCTTTGGGCCGAGTTTAATATTTGGACTCATCCGGCTCTGAATGCCGGGTGGACTTACAACTTAATAACTGTGTGTTTGTAGAGGACTTTGCTACAAATCGGGCTGTTATTGATTTGCTGAATGTGTTCGTAAGTTCTGTTAGCTTTACGAGTTACGAATGTACCAGGATAGAGTTGTAATGACTCTTCGCTTTGATAAAGCGATGCTATGGAAACGCGCCGTATAATGACGTGCATGAAAGGACAACAAAACGTAAACATAACACAAAATGTCTCTTAAATTAAAGAACTCGTGAAGGTGGAATTTTATGCTTGTTATATGTATAGACAAGGGGAAAGGTATGAGTGAATTACCATTGACTAACTCTTCACGAGATCTTTATAACGACAGACATTATCTTTTTCAAATTTAGCATAGTTACTCGTTTCATTTAGCTATGCTCTGGGATTCCCGACCCGCATGCCCTACGAGGGGACTAAGGGCATAACCCCTCAGGGGAGGCCATTGTCCAGCAATGGATTTCAATAGGCTGATTGACTATGAGCTCCTATTACGATGTTGACGCACACTAACAACGGATATTTGGGATTTCCATCACTAAGGAAATGAAATAGGGGTTAAAAGATCGTATGAAATATCGTCAGTTTGGAGGTTATACACGTGACAACAACCTGACTACAATTTTAATCCAAAATTTCCCGCCACGAAGGAACGTAGCGGCAACTCGTCGTCATTGATCACCAACGTCTGAGCGCGATAGGACGTGTTGACTCATCACCGGTCAGCAGAGTGTTGAAATCATGTTTTCTTGTATTTATCTCACCGTATGTCTTGTATTCGAACATGTTGAAGTTCTTCGGAATTTTCAAGCTCTAATTTAAGTTTTCCCACAAATCTATTCGTAAGTGAAGTCGACATTGAGAGAACTTGGTACGTGAGCGCGTTGCTCAAGTAGGTACGTAACAAATGTGTGGGTTGTATTGCAGGAGGCTTATGGAGACATATGGGAGTTTCATACGTATTCATGCATGTACCTTCTTGGTGGTTTTTGAAACTATTATTATTTTAAGGAATACAGTATTGCTTGTAGTAGAAATGTGTTATCGTAGAAGGTAGAAGTTATTGAAATTCGACTTCCTGTCTTTGATATTTGACATTCTAGATTCTCCTCTCAGCCTACCCTGTAAGGAACCTGGCATGAACCTCACATAATTGAGACCATAGGGGCACAATACGTTTGGGACCAACGGTTCCACTGATGTAACATACGAGTAATATTGTTTAACTAATTAAATCATTCAAAATTACTTATTATTTCATTATTATAACAGACTACCGTGAAATAATAGTAAATCAACTAATGTATAAAATGTTTATTCAACACCATGTGTTTTTTGCATACCTTTTTTACACTGGCTCGTTGGTCGTGTTAGTTGCAAGCGCGATTGCCGATCGAGAGGTCCTGGCTTCAAATACCCGGTCGGGAACTATTGGATTTTTTGACCTAGATTTTCTAGCACTGGCACGGAGTCTGGATGTGCCCGGTATATACCTTTATGCTCAGCACCAAGTCTTTGGTGGAACGTAAACGTAACTGGTGAAACGTAGGAGTGTACTACACTCCTCTACCTAGCTCTTTGAGGATTATATTACAGGTGTGTTATTCGCTACTTCGTACACACACAGTATACGCGTGAGTTATTATTCTCCTGTTTTCAAATCGGTTTATATTTGTGTTGAGATATGTATTGCTGTTTAACTAGAGGTCTCCTTTCTTGTCTAAATAAATCCAGATACTCACTATTGGGGGTGTCAGAATTATCCAAAATCGGCTTGTTTGTGGAGAGAGTGATTACTGTAGAAAAAGCACGTCAGCTCTGTAATATGTAATAGAGATATTTGGTACTTGGTGCTCTCTGCTTACCCCGCAAAGGACAAGGCGCGTAGATATACGCAACAATAATAATAAATCGGCTTATTTGAATGTGAATCGTTAAGTCCTTTATTGTTCTAAAATTACAATAAACATCACCGCAAAACACCGACACAGCCCCCAACAGCGAATCAGCGGGACTCCGGCTCCATATAACCGATACGATCTGATACGAGTATCGACCTCATCCTTCGTGCCGGCGGTACGCGACGTGGACACGCAAGATCGACGATGCTTCTCTGACCTTGCAAATAATTTATTTTTAAATGGGATATGGTTTTTGCAGGTCACTTTATGCTGATACAATATAAGGCTTATATTCTGACAATATACAATATACAGATACATTCCCATTTCCAAGCCTTATTGGGACATCTGGTCTGTGTTTCGGTGTGCATACCTTTAAACTTAATTTAGAAATAGCGCATTCAAATTCATAGAGTATTCAAAATGAATTGCCTTATGACAACGAACACGCATAGTCATCTTTTAGTCGGTTACAATAACATCTTGTGATAAAAATTAAAAGCTGATTATTTTTAAAAATGACACCACAAGTAGACTGATATCGGTAATATTTGTGAACTTAGAAATAGTTGATATTTGTTTGTCTGGAATTGCTTCACCTTTTCAAATAATTATGATGACGATGACGTGGATTTAAAACAAAATAAGATTTACTAGTAGTTACATTACGTTGATTTTCTGAGATTGAATAAGTTCAAAATCCTAGTTATAAGAACAGTGCCCGGTGCATGGCAATAGGCTCACTCCTATTGCATGCACAGGACGTAAACGTAACTACTAACAAATGTTAGTGTACTACACTCCTCTGCCTACTTCTTCGGGAAAATAGAGACGTGAAGTTATATTTAGTAATGGTAAAATCTAAATAACCGATGAAAAAATATAATGATAAATAAGAATAAAAACAGTGATACTTTTTTATTAATTAGTAAATTATCTGGGTTTCGTTGTCATAAATTATGAGATTTTTTTTAAGAATTTGTATTGAACTTTTTTATAGTACATGTTTAATGAATTAACACTTCTTTAATAATATGTTCGAGGCTTTTCATTCCAATGACAAGATAGGTCCTTCCAAGGGCGTAGATTTAATTTCTCTATTTCATCGCAGCTGCAAATTTCGTTCCTGTAAAATAAACTATTTACTTAAATAAATATGTGGGTATAAATTACTATCTAGACACACGAGCTACACCCTACGCTATCACACGTAACCACACCGCAATTCGTTTACCTACTCCGTTGGTCTTGAGGTTGGTAACCGTGAATCAGTGGTTATAGCTTCGATTCCTACTCAGAAATAAATATTTTTATAATAAGAACGAATGTTTGTTCTGTGTCTTGGAACAACTTACATCTATGAAATACGACTATGTATTTAGAATATTGACATTTTTAATATAACTGACTTGTAATAACCATAATTTTTTAGATCTGAGGTAACCTTTTAAGGCGCCAAAGACTTACCCAGGTCCGTCTCTTAAGAAGGCCTTCGGTTGAATACGAGTAACAGAATCACCGACCTCACACATAAAACTAGCTATTGTCATCTTTCTTATCGACTGGAGTTGTTCTGGAAATTGTTGAAAATATAAACAATTTAGATATTTGAAATGTTAAATAAATTCTGTGTTTATTTTGAAAGTTGTTCTAAATTTGAATACCAATTAATTCCACTAATGAATAAAAAACAAATTAGTTCATTTGAAAAAAAAATTAAATTCTGTTGTATATTCCAGGACCAAAACCTTAAAAAGCTCTGCAAAGATTATTTTGTAATAATGAAGGAATAGTGAAGTATGTAGACATATTTCTAACGACAGTTCCTTTCAATACACATGGAAATAAATTGAAGTCTGAAATCTACAATAGAAATATATTTTATTTTAACACTATTTAGAGGGTACTTAGTAGAATATGAAACTATATTCATAGTTAATCTTAACAAATTTGTATAATTTGATATGGTATATACCGTAGGTGAAAGCATTAGGTCTGTCTTGTCGTTCATACCAGTGCCTATCAGATACCACATTGTGTATGAGTTGCTCCACCACCAAACAATAGAATGTAAGTGGTACGTGACCACCTTCAATAAACTTCTCCAGCCAAAGTCCAGCGGGTAAATCTATATCCCGAATGTGACGATAATTGTGTTTAAGGAGTTCCACTCTCTATAACAGGAAATTAGGTATTTTTATTCAAGAATGTTATAAATATAAAAGAATATTAACAGTCAAAATAAAGCACTAATGCCGGTTACCGACAATTTGTCCATAACAAAAGATCTTGCCATAACAATGATACAATGCGAGCTACTGCGAAGCCAAAATTTAGAAAAGTTTAGCTTAACGATTGATTTGAACAGAAATCGGATTGTTGAAAAGTTGAATACCTCACGATCAATACAGTCTAATAGATCTTCGAAGGACTTGTATGGCTTTCCAGAACAATATTCCCTGTATGCAACATAAGGTTGACTGCCAAAGTAACGGCTTTTGCAAAGATCGCTACTTAAAATATCCGAGGCTCTTTGATGCGGCCCCAAACCAGTCTCTGCGAGCTGGGAAAAGAAGAATTACTACAGCTATTGATGGAGCTTCATATTTTGCTTATTGATGTACAAAGAAAAATACATACATGTCTTGCAATATTATAATTATTTAATGAAGTTTTAAGTTGAAGAATTATTCTATTAAATTATTTAATACATTGACGAATACAAAATATCCAAAGCAGTCACCAACAAGACCAACATGGCAGTAATTTCACTAAATATATCACATATTTTAACTCGTATCAGATTAATAAAAACAAAATCTTTTTACTCACATTCCAATCAACAGCATAATCGATCTTCCCACAAGGCTGTCTAAACGCACTTTGAGTTATATAGTCAATATTTTCAACTAAGTAACCAGTTCGAAGCGTTAAGTTGGTCATTCGAACATTTTTAAGATGGTAACCTTCCGTATCGTACATCCTGAAATGTTGACAGATTTGAACGGAACCAAAATTCGATTTTTTCGCAGAATTGGTTCACAGTTAGTAATTAAACAAAGTTTTACTATAAATTATATTTTATATATTAATTACCGTAAAATACAATAAATATGGAACAAAAACATCTACAAACAAAAGTTGTAATAGATGTCACTTCATTTCTGTGAAAGCACTTCTTCAAATCAGCTGTAAGAACATAATATCCATAGTTTTATCTGCATACCAACTGAATGTTGGTGTAATGTTGACCGATGATGATGATAGATATAAAACAATATTATCATAAATGTTCAATTTTCGATGTTCTAGATTTTTTTTAATTTGTTGTTAAGATTTCACCAAATGAAACGATGACGCTGTTGAAGGAACGTCATAGGAACTCACGTCTATATGAAGAACTTCTTTTCTTACCTAATATTTGTATCTTGAATTGTATGAAGCCAACGCAACGCTAGAGGGAACTCATCTGATATTGCAGGGTCTATGTTGTCATTGTACAAGTCTCTGAATCCAGGGGACGATGATATTACACTATCGCGTATTAGATTTTTTTTACCTTAAAAAATAAACATTACTGCAATCCATTATTGGACTCTGAATGCAACGGGAAAGGCTTACAATATAATGTATAATCATGTTTCAGTGTGGACTCCATAAGCTTACCCCATGATCAAAGTTCGTCTAAAAACAAATACTCGTATCGTAGCAGTGACTATCACAAATTCAAAAACTAATAGTGAAGAACGTAAACACATAATAATTAATTAGTGTTCTGAAGTTGGATGTCTTCAAACTCAGCATACGAGTAGCTTTACAAGTAAAGAAATAATGTAGAAGGAAATGTTAATGAAACCTTTAAATATGTTGTATCTTAAAATAGCTATGTAGATATATATTTCGACGAAATCAATATTTTTTTGGTACATTGTTTAATATATCATCACGCTAGTCCTTACGGGATAGCACCGAGAGCTAAATATCTCTATGCAGACCTGAAGCACTTTTCTACATCATTTCCTCGTACAATTCTTTAAGTAAAATTAAATGCAAGTATTAAACTTTTGCTAATCGAATGACCTAATAAATATTAAGATTAAGTGTACATAAAAAGCATAGACCATAGGATGAAATGAAATGACGACTTAAAGAAACGATCAGAAAACCCGTAAATTAAGAGAACAGGTCAACTTGAAATAGCTTCAACTAGGGGAGACGTCTCTGGATGTAGCAATGGATAACCAAATTCACATAATGCATTTGGTGTTAAATTCACACTTTACCCATGAGAGCAGGCAGTAATTCGTAGTAGTAGATTTGAGAAAAAATAGCAATAAGGATATCTCTTGTTGCGTAGAAGATTCTCTCATCAACCCAACAAGGGTTCATAAGGGAGAGCTCAGTTGCTATTCTATTGTGCAGCCTCCAAGCCCAGATTGCAAAAAGATTGATTCCAAGTACACTGTTTACACCATCCTCAGCTGTAAGAAATTAAATATGTTATAAAAAAGGAAGGCAGAAGAATGTATTACATCACATTAATTACATTCACCAGTTATGTTTACGTCCCATTAATGCGGTGAGTCTATTCTGTACATCGGGAATAACTCCAATTCCAATTTATAATGGATGAAAATCGAATCTAAAACTCCCAGCAAGTTAGTTTCACTCTGTGCAGTTTTGGTTGAAATGGTTGTTTGAAAATTTTCCCGAGATATTGTTATTATTATGATAGATTATCATACTTACGAGTGTCGTGACACCTGGTTTCGTAAGGTTTCTGGTTCAAAAGGCACAAGTTTACTTTGGTCTTTGTACTCGGTGGCCATGTTTTTCCATTTTCGATTTCAAATTTTAATAGCCCTCTTTCAAACAGCCTTCCTTTCTCGTATAACAGTTTCAGAGAGTTTCCGTAAACATGAGACAGATCGAACAACGGTGAATTGGATATTATCTGAAATGATAATAAAAGTTGTTAATTTGTTTTAAGATTTACAATTATTCTCATCTAATAATTATATATTTAGTTAATTAAGTTAAATGAAGCAGACATTGGAATAATTCACGCAATGAGAATATCATAATATATGTATGTATTTCTGTTGCTCACAAAGTTTTTTGAGGGAATGAAGAGAGTAGAAAATAATCAAACTGCAGTCTTAAGTGGTTTGTAGAAATCAAAGAGGATTGCAGGGATAGGACTGCCAACATTAGTCCAGTTAGTACATGTTAGTATAAGTGTAGTAACAAGTAGCACAATCACGTATGTAATCCCCGAAGAGGTAGGCAGAACAATGTAGTACACTCTCACTCCCCACGTTTCACCAGTCAAGTTTACGTCCCACAATGCAACAGGAGGTGCAAAACCTAGATTCGGAACGACTAACAGAAATTTTAACAAAAAATCCTAAGTTAGAAAAGTCCAATAGTAACCGACCTGGGATTCGAACCCAGCGCCTCTCGATCGGCAGTGGTCCTTGCAACTTCTCGAAAATATCTGCATTGATATCGAAAATATCACAATCATATTTGAAGAGAAATGCGTTACTTAACTAAGTATTGACATTGTTACCAGGTAGTTTTATATTAGTATTAGATTATAAAATACAAATTGTTTCAAGAACAATTTTAGATCCATCTCTTTTATACATTCTGCCAGCATAAACATAGCATGACAGCCTTAATAACTATATGCTAGATTACTGCACAATTTGTATTTTATTATATAAATATTTAATGTTGGATATAGTAATGTGAATAGTGTTCGAATTCAATACTAATCTACTATTGTGTAGAATGAAAAATAATATAATTTTATATCAGCATAAAATGACTACCGCATGGGAATCCCGTGCGATCCTGACGTGGCTGGCTTTGGATGGATGCAAGGGTGAAGCGCGATCTGGGTGGCTTCATATTGCATATAGCAATGTACAGTAGTGGATGGAAAAGATGATAATGATAATGTTACGTTATATGTACATACATATATGTATATACATACTCTCTCTGGAATGGTGTCCTTTCTGATGCATCCCGTAGATTGAAAAGATTCAGGCCTAGTCAGATTGAGACAGCGGATTCCGGAGAATTGATGAACTGGGTCGTCGTCGGGTACGTCCATGGGAATACAGGCGGGGTCTGCCTTGCCTTTCGGCTCGCAGCAATAGGGTTTCCATAAAATGTAATTCACTAAAAAATGTAAGATCGAAATGATGTTACTTTAATAGGCTCATCACCTAATTCACAGTGGGACATAAATGTAACTGGTGGAATGTGGGATTGTACTATTCCTCTGTCTACCTCTTCGGGGATGATAAGCGAGAAGTTACATTACTTTACAAAAAAAATGTAAGATGTAATAAAACGTAATATTTTTGAAGCAGACTACATGTACAAGCATGTATATTGCCGTACACGTTGGCACACTTGCATTTTACCTCTGCTTGTTTCGTTAACCAATGGAACAAATATCGTCATACAAACTGGACGTATATTTTAATTAAAGTAACTTCACGCCTGTAATCCCCGAAGAGGTAGGCAGAGGAATGTAGAACATTCCCACATTTCACCAGTTACTT
>DWFO01001186.1:0-16652 GCA_018246595.1 Mimoniades nurscia nurscia | reverse complement strand
CGTGGCGGGAAAATAATTATAAAAATAATCAAATATATCCAAATAGACACGCTGCAATACATATAAAACGGTTTTTAAACTTGGCCTACCCAGGGACGTGGCGGGAAAATAATTATAAAAATAATCAAATATATCCAAATAGACAGTCTAGATACATACGGTTTTTAAACTTGGATCGATATATAAAAGCTTTTAATTTATAATTTATAAGTTGTGTTGGGAATTAAATAGCGCACGTTCCAAAAACAAGTTGGTTGAATACGTCCGAATTGTCACGTAGGCCATCGGCACACGGAGCGAGCGTAGGTTTCAATCAATTGTTGGCAGGGCCCCAGCAGCACGGGACAGACCGGCGCCGCCGCTCGACCGCGCGGAGCCTGCGTGCAACTTCGAGTGCCCCGTTGCCAAATTTTGATGGCTCTGAAACGTCGCAAACTGCGTCCAGACAACTTACATGATGTTCAGAACATCGCCAGCTATTTTTTTTACAAATAGATATAATACAAACGCACAATTAAAACTGTATATAGAATTTTGAAATTATGCAGATATGTTCTTCATATAGCGTAAGGGATCGCTAAAAAAGATATTTTGAAAATTCCACCCCTAAGGGGTGAAATTGGTAGAGGTTGAAAGATTGTGTGAAATTTTGCTATCTTAGAAGTTACACCCAAAATTTAAGACATAGTTGATAAAAAATAAAGTTTTTTTCGAGATCTAAAATAAGGCAGAGTTTCTACCCTAATATTGTAACGTTTTTGACTATTCTGATCCTAAACTTGTATAATAGAAGACGAAATTCTGTATGATTAGTCAATTGTTTAATATGTTTAAATAAAATATAGGGTAAAAAGTAGAGCTCCATGATTTATTTCAATGTATTATACTGTATTTTATTTCAAGATTTAATGCTAAATTTATTCAGCAAGTTTCGCTTAATTTTGTTATCAACAGATATAATTTAAAGCATTTATTCATGAAGTTTTTTTAATTTTATTAAAAACGTAACATCACGTCTTACATGCCCGAATATTAATGTTGTACAATCCTACTTTCTACATTCCTCTTCAGTCCCACGAAATTAATTTCAAGTTAACGGATTTTAATATGGTATGACTAAGTACGAGTAAAGACTTATTAACTAACCTATGTACAATTACAGACAGTAAGAACACAAAATCTTTAAGACTTAAAGAAGCAACGACCCGAAGACACTAAAAGTCAAAATACAAATAATCAAAAAATACAGATACAAAACACAAGGACTTGATAATGAGTCTTTCAAAGAGTTAAAGACCCGAAGAATAAAATTCCAAAGACACAAAGATACAGATACACATACTCGACAAGACACTTTTTACGTTCAAAACTTTGTTCCACAGTCTTATTATTGAACTTCATTATTATCTGATAAGTGACATCGCGCTGATTTACAAACTCGCAAAGGCATCGTTGCAACTTTTTTTTACAAAGATGTTATAACGCCTGTAGTTCCCCGTTAGAAGGTGTAAGCAGTAATATTCCTACTGGTACGAGTATCTTATTATGTGAGGCCTCTGACATATACTGGGCAAAAATCTATACTCCGAGCTACTACTAGGAATTTTAAGTTAGAAAAACTTAACAATTCCCAGGGATCGAACGAGGACCTATTGGTCCACAGTAGTGCTGGGTCACGAGCAAATGGAGCAATAAGACAACAAAGTTTATAATAATCGAGCTTCTCATTATCAGTCTTTTTTTTTAAGAAAGACCGTAGATGTATCTAAATGAGTGGCGCTATTAGTATACGCCTTCTCATTTAGTTTTAGAATGACAAACAAAGTTTGATTGAAGTGAGTGAAAAAAATAAATAAATAAGAAGAGTACAAAAATTACACTAGCATTATATCTAATAACATACATAGTTCTAGATTCGTTTTTTAATTTTTTTTTAATATTTTTTTAATCTTTTTCTTCTTTTTTAATGAAATTTCATTATCAGTCTATTGTAATCCACTACTGAAGGGTTATGCCCATAATGCCCACGCTTTGCATGCGTGTGGGGGATCGCAGGGCAGAGCTTCTTGCGCCGCCTACGCTACTGCCCATAGCGGCCAGGGCATTTAGCTTTTAATTGCCAGACAGCGCCATACCATGTATGCCGGCACGGGGTCGAGGAATGTATTCTTACTCCGCCAAGACACTGATTAAATAAATACAACGTACATATAAAATGACATAAATATTACTGTGATACAGACATTAATTGGGTCACAAATCCAGTATTTACATTGTTATAAGTTGGTCGTATAAATGTTGACATTGTAGCAGACGTGACGTCACAGCCTTTTATGCCAGGCTACAGCACACAGACAGTAATAAAAAATAAAAATTGGAACATACATATATTCTAATCTTATATCAACATTTACATGTTCCCTTTTAGTTTATTAATATCTATGCTGTGTTGTTTTGATATTTCTTATATAACATGATATTTTATATACTGTTAGTTTTAGAACATATTAAAAATTATACATATCTGCTGCTATTATGTCACCACGACTCGTCTATTATGCCTGCCATGGTAGGTAGCATGAAGTACCAAATGTTTCTACCCTTTAAACCTTTGCGTCTTTTCCACATTCATTACTCTCTTCACACACACACACGCCGGTTTCGGTAAACATCTGATTCTCCATTAGATTATTATCCCATTCACCTAACATACATGTAACATGTAATTTTTTTTATAAATGAAACCTTTTCATTTCGATCATTGAAGATGAAGAAGACGACATTAATCTTGAACTTTTTTGGCATAACATTTGCAATACAATATTTATATTTTTCATTTTATAATTTTAATTTTCCCATTCCAGTCATCTGGACCAGCCGCACCTCTACAAACATTTCACCCCATAGCAATTGTTCTACATATTCTAAATACTAGTAACTCAATCCTCATGAGTAGTAACGTATTTGGTTGTAACTTAGAATGGAACGGAAACTGAATTGCACCTACTTTCGTTTATAACAATTTACGTGAACTGAATTCCTACAGTCCTTTTATTAATAACAAATACTAAAATTAACAAGACAAAATACCGTATAAATAACTTCGGCCGTCTAAATATTGTCTAAATAATAATAATATTCCTATAGCCTTGTTCGAGATTTTATTAGACATCTACGGACGTCTGCGAATATTTGCGTCTGTTGCCTATTCATTCATTTAAATAGACAAATCTTTAAATAGACAAAAACCCGATATTTACATATGATCAATTATCAAGAATTATAATTGAATAAAAAAAAGTAACATCACGCCCGTAATCCCCGAAGAGGTAGGCAGAGGAATGTAGAACACTCCCACGTTCCGCCAATAATTATGGTGGTGGAATTATGAGTATTATACTCGTATGTACAATAAATTTAAATGTTTTCACCCAATCTGTTTCATCCGTTAAGCAGCAATACTTAAACTCCAGCTTAACGTTGGTCGTGTTGGTTACTTGTAACCAACTGCCGATCGGAAGGTCCTCGGTTGAATTACAAAAATTTTCTAACTTACATTTTCTAGCAATATCTCGGAGTATGGGTATGTGCCCGGTGTATGCCAATATACTCACCGCCTATTCCATAGTGGGACGTAAACGTAACTGGTGAAACGTTGAGTGTTCTACATTCCTCTGCCTACCTCTTCGGGGACTATAGGCTTGATGTTACGTTAACGGCGGTGGTAAGCAAACATTACATTTTCCAAAATGTTCTAGATGGTATTTAGACCTTGATTCTTGTTTCAGGTAACACAAATGTTTATATGTACTTATAAATTGAGATCTTAATATTTAGTAATCTGCTTGATAATTCATTACAATTATAACATGATACATATAAAATGTTCATTTCGTAGATTCGATACAAAGAGGATGTTAATGTTTATTAAGTTATGTTTTCTGTCTGCCAACCCGTATTTGGCCAACGTGGCAGACTGCGTCCTTAACCCTTCACATGGCAAGAGGAGAAACAATTACAGCTGTAAAAAGATGTAAGGGTTAATTTTGATGACAGTAGAATAAAATTTAAAGCGTATCATAGATACATAGTTCGTAGTCCGTAGCGCACCGTAGCGAGCTCGTAGGCCGACCGTAGCGTTACGATGTAGACTCGCATCATATATCCGGTTATAGAATTGGATCGTATAGGTTATATACTCCAGTCGTATTCCCAGTTATAAAGCCGCCTGGGTTATTGCATTAATTTTCTCAACAATATTAGGGCATATCAATGACGGCAATACGCGGTAAATGTGCAAAGACAACAACTATAAAATAAGTCGAAACGGTTAAGCGTTCTGATTAAGTATTACTATCCAATTTATAACATGGCAAAGAATTGAATTAGTTTTCAATGAGGTCAAACCGCTATCTACATACCCATGCCCAGCGCTGGGATGTTAATACTACCTAGTTGAAGTCATTGCTCTCATGAGACATTTTATACCATTATATTTGAACAGTTAATAATTATGCATAACGCACATGAAATATTTCTGGTAACAATACCTAAATACATTTAATTGCTGTACTTATTAAAGCTTGTTGTACTTTTTTATGGGTATCATGCAATGTTGTAAAATTATTCAATTTCGTTAATTAACGACTAGGATACAATGTTTTTTCAATCACTGGTATAAGGCACTTTATTAAGCCTTTGGTCATTCATATCACTAACTGCTAGCTTCTGGTGTATACTAACTGGAGGATAATGGGTCAAAGACTTTTAGTGATTTTTGTGTGAGTGATACTACGTGTGTGATACTATGAATAAAAGCCACCGAAAAATGTTCATTCATACAATTATAATATGAAGGCAACTAATAAATCTTATTTAATTGTAATAAATCAAACATAGGCTCCCCTCCCCAGATCATGGAGGGACCTACAACATAACTGGCGAATTGTGAGAGTGTACTCCAGTCTTCTGAGGTCCACTCTTTTGAGGATACACAAATGTTATGTTAAATAAATGGTATATTTGTTTACTGGATATCTTTAAACCTTTACATCGAATAATAACTATTTCTGTAAATCGTTAAGTCTATATAAAAACTTGCTAAGATTTACATAAATAGCCACATCTTCGTCCTATTCTGCGAAAAAAATTCCAATGCCAGCGTTAACCGTTCTGTTTTCCCAAGCTCTGAATCATATCGCCCTCACCCCAATTGGTATAAAAGACGTGGAATTCCCTGCAGCCGGTCAGTCGCGAACTCCACGCTGGTGAGGCCGGGCGTGTGTTAGTCGGGATGGAAAACTTTTTACGTAGTACGATCGACGAGAACTTTCCCACTTGAGCGAGGTAAGGTAACCTAAAACGATATCGATGAAGCTTTCTTATGCACAGAACATTTATTTATGGTTAGTTACATTAAAGGTTCATTATGTTAAAAAAAATTATTTCATATATTCAATTGTGACTCTATTTACTCGGTATAAGTTATTACGGTATTTGACTTCAAAGCTATGTTCTTCTATCTGCCATTCAATGCAATTTTTTTATAAAATTCTAGAAATATAACCTTGATAAAAATCAGCCCCCATTGTATACATACACTCAATAGTTAGTTCCATTATTACTAAAGACATTTTTAGAAAATATTCTAATCAAAATAACCTGCAATACAGTTGTCCTTCTCGAAGAGATCTAAATAATTTAAATTTAGAAAACATGTATATGTTTTCTAAATTTAAATTATTGTAAAGAATTGTATAATTCTAAAATTTTAAAAATAAGTATTTCTTAAAACTAGGCTAGGCTACTTCAGATTTACATACGTCCTGAATACAGAGAGGTTACTTAATAATACATCCGCATTACCAAAAGCTTGTGAATAATGTGACGTGATAAGAATACATGTAAAAAGAAAAATTTTAACGTTTAAAAGTTTAATGTAAAAAGAAATCAGAAAACTGATTAACAGTTTAAAGTGTCTTGGCACACATGCCGTTTTTGTGCAGATTCATATTTCATTCTAAAAGACAGCTGAATAAAACACGACAATCAGATTATATTTCCATATATTAATAAATACAAATTACCATACACATATGTATAGTACCTAAACTATGGCCATTGCGGTCCACTGAGCGCTCATAAATATTATCGTATACTGTCTGCCCCTAACTCTGCGTGATGATATAACAATAAGAACCATAATTAACATTATTACTGCAAGCGTCATTATTATTTTGTGAATTTCGAATAGCAATATAAACTGGATCAAATATAAAAGCGCGCATAAAACTTAACATACTATTGCTTTATTAACCTTTTAATCTTACTTCAAACCAGGAAGCGTGTATTTATTTATAAAGAAATAATAGTCTTAGTACGATACATTGGCCTTCGTTTGCTTAACCCAGTTCGTTGATGTGAACACAGGCCGTTAAAACGTTTGTGCATAGAGCTTTAATATAGTAGTGCCTTTAATAAAAATGAAGTTTACATTCCTTTACTTCAAATTTAGAATGTCAATGTACAAGTACTCGTATATTATAAAAAAATTGTAACGTAATTAGAATGTTTCTTTACACGCAATAAATTTTAAGGTTTAATCTACGCGGGCTCGCAATCATTTTTTTATCAAAGGGTTAAGTATTTTATATAGTCGATGTACCAATTGAGTAGAGTTTTTTGATATAGTAACTATGATGAATGAATAATTATTTGTAATTACTTTGTTCCCTTTTTATTATTCTTTGTAATTAAAGTGATCAATGAAGATGTATTTCATGGCATTGCCAATATTTTTTACAGATTGTATTCAATTTTAAATACGATATTGATCAATCTTAACACATCTTAGCACATGAATCAATCTTAAATAGAACTATGGCTAAAAATGATATAAACCTTCCGAAAAATCTCAAAATCACATGAATAATTTAAAAAGTCCTAATAAAAATTTTAAAACATGTTCAAAGTTTAATTACTTTGAAAAAATCGCTTTTATACAAAATATTTTTGTTTTTTCTACACATTTTCATTTTTTTTATTAAACATATTATGAAGTAAAATATGTCGTTTACATGAATATTTGTTTTGCTTGTACATATATTTATGCATCATATATAAATACGAAGTCTCTTTTTACGTCGACGTTTTTCATTATCAACTTACATGAAAATTCCCTAGAACGATAATTAAGGTTTTTCCTAATAAACAATGAAACATAATATAAATTGGTTCTGAAGTAAAATGCTCCAAATTTAAAAGTTAACGAATGCTCATAAACTACAGTATTACGTCGGCTGAAAACTGAAAGTTTTCCTCGCGTGTAAACAAGATATATTTTGCGTGATTAAAGTTGTTAGCTCGTTAGCGCACTTTTCTTTTCAAGGAGTACCGTACACTACTGTTGGCTTTTAAATTGCCGAGTGTTAACAGCTTGGTATGTGATAATTGACACACGGGCCTTGCCACACCAAATACACTAGCAGAGAATTTTAGCGAACACAGCTTGTGTTTGCTCCCAAATTGTTTTTATAAGTCCATCACATTTCAAGCATCTTATTTTTTTTTCATAGTTGATCAATAACAATATAGATTTTGTGGGCATTTCATTGATAGTTTATATAACATTTTTATATATTACTTTAATCTCTTACCACTTTTAATTACTCACAATGTATCCAAAAAAATTTGTATTCCTTTATGGTCATATTAAAAATTCTCGCAATTGCCATGTTTTTTAAAAGTGTTACAAGCATTAATTTCGCTTACACCGTATGACAAAGATTATATCTCAGTGTACGTGTTATCTTCAAAGCACTAAAAAACATACACAACTGTATGAAAATGTTGACTAACTAGCTTTACAAGATACAGGTGAATTTCATTATGTTCATTTTAATTACCAACCTTTTATCATGAAAGTTTTAACACAGAAAATCATAAGAGATAAGATGCGTAACGAAAATAATACTTTTATAAGTACATCAAGCGGTGTAAGGGTACCTTGTGTAATAATAAATAGATTGTTTTTAGAACTTTTTGAACTTCATGAAATTTTTAAGGTAATTTAAAATATAAAAATATTAGTCCAACTTCAAGTCCTTCAAATTTTTGCTTTAATTTTTACTTTGGCTGTTTGTGTATTCTATAGAAAAAGTTGTGTATTCAATAAAATTTATTAGTTATAAAGTATAAATTATTTTTGTATTTCATTACAAGAATCCATAGCATATTCACGTTACTAGTAAAATTAAAAGTATTTATTTCATATTTATGATATAGCGAGTACTAACAGTAATTTCACGAGATTTTCATTAAGTGACAACGTTTAAAAGTTTGCGTGAACTAAATTCTCTGACATAAACCTAGACAGCAAAAAAACCTAGCGAATTGAATGACATGTAAAGTAAGAAATTGATAATAATTATACAATAATACAAGATTCAATTGCAAATATTCAGAAGTAGGAAAAGGTGTATGGTAACAGGGTAACCACCTATTCCATAGTGGGGCGTGAACGTGACTGGTGAATCATAGTAGGGTACTACATTCCTCTGCCTGCCTCTTCAGGGATTACAAGCGTCGTGTAATGTTTTACAGTGGAAATCGACGGACACTAATTACGGTAAAACATTTAAGCGAAAGGAATAAGAAGGAAGAAATAGAATAATATCAATGAAATTTTTGCTATTAAAAGAAATAAAAATTAAAAAACATATTCTAAATAATAATTAAACAAAGTCTTTTAGTGCAAATTCGTAAATTGTAACAATACGTTCAAGTACATACATACATAGTCTGTAACCCGCACTTGGCTAACGTCAAACTGTGGCTTGAATCCATCTCATTCTGAGAGGAAAATCGGATCCCACAATAAATAAAAGAACGGTTGGCCACCAAATACATATATACATACATACGTATGTGTTATTTTGTAATATATTCCATATTGTCAACTGTATACGGACACAGAATTTGTCCTCAATAGTTGTAGTTGTGGAGAGTATATTAACAAACTGTACAAAGAGAATTCTATCACACGATTGTGTTTCATAGCAAGTTGGATCGACATTGTGTTTTATTTGTAACATGAATGTTTCATCACGCCCGCGTCGTCAGGGTCGAACGTCGTCTTCGAATTCGTCACGTACATAAATGCGTCTACAGTCAAATATTCGCCAATATATTTTAGGACTATTTATTTTTCTATTTAGGTAGGCGGTATACGCGACGCGAAACATATGTAACGAGGTCAGGCCAAACTGGCAGTCAGTTCATTATATAAACTTGTTCATTTATTGGCCAGCTTTGCAATTTCGCAAAACAAGACAGTGTTTGTTTAACACTGAAACCTTCAATATCTTTTTTTCTACACATTGATACTTTCGTAGAATCATATTACATATACCTACTGTGTTCTCTTTATGAAAACTGCTTTATGAAAATTCCTACCTCTGATAATATCTTTCAAACTAATAGAAACTAATTTACAAATACCAATGTGCGTTGTGGTCGGAGATGAAATTATTAATTGAGATATAAATCAGTGCTCTCTGCCTAACCCATGAGGGATCTGGCGTGAAGTTATGTATTATGATATATAAATCGATTGATACATAGTTGAGCGACATTTAGCATTATTAATCAAGCCTAGAATAAAAACATCTATCAGATAATTATAATTAGTAATTGTGATAATATATTGTCACCTTCATCCCGGGTACCAATCTTATAAAGGATACCGAAGGTTTTAGTCTGCCTATTGTGTCATAGCTTGATATTAAAATCGAAATGAATAAATAAAATATAGAATAAGAGAGAATAGAATTGTGAATAAGGTGTTTTTTAATGACGTTTATTATTTTGCTGCTAAAACTTATCTTTATGAAAGGCGGTATTACTTATGTCACTTGTGCTTAAAGAAACGAAGAGTCCCTCATACTCCGCACCTACGCAATGAGATCATTTTTTGTATAATATCTTTTATTGCTCATATCACCCATTCAGAACACACTGTAATGTCCTCTTTATCAATTTCGTCTGATATGTGATTATACAATCCTAAGGTACATTGGCCTTGTATTTACGTAAAACGTTTAATATGTACTAAATTAATATCATATCATATTCGAAAGGGCATGCTCCGATGGATCGTACATGTTGAAAGGCTGATGAAAAAATGACTAAACAGATATACAATGCGAATGTTAATGGACGCATTTGCCAAGGGAGTCCGAGACTTACCTATCTAGACCAAATAAATAAGGTGTTATGTCATGGGGAAGTCTCAGAAACCGGCGTGCGTGTATGAAGAGAGTGATGAATGTGGACGAAGCACTACAGGTGTGTAAGAATAGAGATATTTGGCACTCTGTGCTCTCTGCCTACCCCGCAAGGAACTTGAGTGAAGATATGTATGTACGTAATAATATCATTGTATAGTTTATTTGAAATTCCATAACATGGTATTCATCGGTTTTCTACTAGGGGGTCTGAAGACCTGAGGAAGACAGCTACGAACCGCTGAATTGAGAACGCACTATTTGGAGTGCAGTGATGGCCACTGGGGCCGACGTATGCCAAGAAGTGTACTTCCAAATATTCATAGATCCATGATGCAACATTCCAACAAATTGCGATCAATATTCGTATCATTATGTGAACACGGGGAGAACTAATATTAAAACCTTATTGGAAAAATAATATATGATGGAATAAGGAATTACGTAGGTACATGTATTTTTCCATTCATACGATAATCAGTAAGACATGAAGCATTCCAAAATTGTTAAACGTATTAACTGTGTTCTGTGTTATGTAATTTATGATTTATTTTCTATTTAAACGTAAACGTAACATCACGTCTGTAAACCCCGAAGAGGTAGGCAGACGAGTGTAGCACACTTCAATATTTCACCGGGTCCGTTTACTTCCTGCTATGGAACAGATATGACACAAGCATACATCTGTTCATGTCATACATACATCCATTGCCATACACCGGGCACATATCCAGTCTCCGAGCGAATACTAAAAAATCTAAGTTAGAAAAATCCAATTGTGCTCGACACAAAATTTGAACCCATGACCGTCGATCGGCGGCAACTTTCAACCAATACAACCAACGAAGCAAACATTCGAGATTTCCCTATCAGATGGCTTGCACTCGCTGCGACCTGTAACATTATTCCACTACTTCATTAATAAACAAAAATCAAACACCGAAATATTTATTGAGCCTCTTATTATTCAGGCCTTCTGCCGTTTTTAAATTGTTATTCTTCGTAGGCTCGAAAATGGCGGGCAAGTTATTGAAATTTGCAAATATTATTATTGCTCGTGGCCGTACATGCTATTAATAAATGTTATTAAAGTTCCCAAAATAAACTGAGGAAATAAATCATAACGGTGACCTTTACTTTGTCGCTTAGAATAACACTTGATAATAACTATCTTCGAATTCGGCTTCTTAGTTTGTCGCTTAGTTCTTTGAGGAATTGTTAATTTCATTAAAGCACTTTTTCTAGTTCCAATAATAACTCAAACGGTCCTTTATTAAAGTTTCCTTTTAGAATAATACTATTTAACTTGATTCATATTATATTTACATAAAATAGAAATTTCAAATAGTCTTCGCTATTTGTAATATATTATACAGTGTTTTATTTTGGTCCTTATTTATCATACGACTATATTATACAATACTATGAACTAACATATATAACATAGTATACAATTTGAGTGGCCGTAGCAAGTGGGTTTAGTGGTTAGTGAATCACATTGCTGCTTTCGGTGTTATCGATTCGATTCCAATTCTGGACAAATATGAAGGTGAGGTTAGCTGTGTAAGAGTTGCTTACAGGCCTATAAAACGTAAGGTTTTATAAAACTTAAGGCAAAGCGAAAGTGAACAGGAGCCCTGATTTGGGAATTTTTGAAAAAGTTCGTACTAAAGCCATTATTCAAACAGAGGAATATTGAGTAGATAAAAGCAAAAAATTAAATATTCGAGTAACTGATAGATTCACACAAATGAAAATTATCTTTAGGTTTGTATTATAGTGATAACCTACATTGAAGACAGTCCCATTTATTCTTAAAGCGGGTGAGGCGATCACTTGTAATCATTCAAGACGATAAGCAATGGGAAGCAGCCGACCCCGTGGTATGTCAGACAACAAGGTTGTTTTAAGCTAATTAAATATAAATGCTGACCGCAGTAGGTGGAAAGGAACCTTTAGAAAAATTTCGCATCGGAGTCACGATAGCTCTCGAGTCACAATGTTAACTGCAGCTCAATATCGTATTGTTGCGTGCAAATGATTCTTGAAACTTCTGGAAAGCAAAAGTACCTTTTCTACATTTTCCACCCTTCATTGAATGTTAGTCAAATTGCAAATAATTTCAAAGAACCGTAACTTAATTTAGCAGGTTTTTTATTAATGTTTCTGAGTATTTCAGCTGCCAATAACGCAGTATACATGAACCAAGCTAGAGTCTTACTTATCCCTTACGGTATGAGTTAAAAGGAATTATTTAGCAAATACTATATATGTTAGGTTGAAAATGAGATATAATTTTAAGCTTCATGTGATTGATATTCTATGACAGTAGCGTTGATATACATCCTCAAGTGGGTACCTACGTTGATGTTGCCAATATCTGTAGGCGATGGTCACTTGATTGGGTGGACTCGTATAGGACAGATATTAACTATCACTAACTGTACTAATATTGACATATTCTAACGTAACTAATAAGTCTATCCTTACAGTTCCTTTACCTATAAATACTAGCTAATCAATATTTCTATTAACAACGATTTTACGTAAGCGATAATGAACATCTTTCACCTGCAGTCGTCGCCGGTTGCAAACGTCCATATCAGGCAGCCGCCATTGTAACCGCTGTCTGTAAAGTTGTCGCTCTTTTAACTTTTAAAAATGGAACAAATGCTATGACCGCATATTTTAGATTCGTCACACGGTCCGTCAAATCGTCCATTTAGCACGCAGACGATTAATACCGTCGTAAGTTAGTGATAAGTGGGCTCATGGGGTGAATAATTCACCGCGACCGATCGAAGGAGGCCGTGTCGCCTCGAGGCACGAGCGCCTACGTGCAATGTTATGCAATATTCCACGTAACCTGAGAATTATTGATCACTATGCACTGTGTTTTAATACACACGCTTGTGCGGACTTACATCAAAAACGTTCACGCTAGAAGGTTCAAGGTTTTCCCAACTTTTTCCTTTTTTTATCAATTGTCCTGTTTTTCGTTGCGTGTTCTGTTATTTGTTTACGCGAGATAGCAGTCCTTGGAGCTACTAAAAGTGATAGACATGTAATTTCATTCGATATGTACGTATGTACTCGTAGTTTTGGGAATGTTTTCGGAAAGGCTAAGACAATGACCGGTGCTTAGTAAGGTGATGTGTTGAGGATACGGCATTTGAGTCCAACATGTCCAAAATATCTAATTTGGATACCAACGTGTTCATAATGGAAAACAATTAATCATATTATTCGAAACGTATAGACCCTCTATCTGAATTTTTTTGTATCTTAAAAGTTGTTAACATTCAATTGTCATTGTTGTTTTTTATCAATTGTATGCGTTGTAGGATACGGAGGAAATATAAGCCCAGAGATGAGTTCTGGAAGTACTTCTGGAAGTTCTGGCAGTACAGCGGGTGTAACCACCGTTAAAACTGATGCAAACATCCGTCAGTGGTTTTAGCAGTTCCATTGATTAGCTGAAGCATTTTTCCGGACACGTGATAATCCCTAGGCTATATCTCGCTTACCGTCAGATGGGATTCCATTTTTAAAAATGACATGGTAACACGTTGTGCACTTCACGTGAATGTGATGCGAAGGTCAAGGCGGCGGCGCACGCGACAGCACACTGCACCGCGAACTCGTTACATGTACACACATAGATTTATCGATTACCGGGGTGCAGTCAATTCAAGTTTAACGTTATAATAATCGCTTTACGCAAATGCTCTTACAATAATCCCCGTTTTCTTTCGCAGATCGCGCCGCGGCGACGCGCCCGCCCTCCGTCAAGGGAAGAGAAGCCTACGATGGACATTGCGTATTCCGAAACTTTTTTCACTTATTAGTTTAAAATAAAACAGCAATCTTGGTATGGCTTTTTGTGGTACGATCAAAATATGTGTGATTTAATGTATACTCCTAAGTAGGCGTGTTTGTATAATTATGCAGATGTGCGCAAGGCCCAACGCAAACTTGAATCGTCGCGGGTGTTCGTCTTTTGCCGCCGAGCGCCCGTGTCGACCAGGCACGCGCAGTCCACAGCCATGGGCGCCAACCGAGTGCACTCTGCCGCTTGCCCCTCCTTTCCAGCCATATCATTTTTGCTGCGTCGCAGTCGTTTCGCCTTAGGTAGGGAACGTAGGGTAACCAAATGTTCTACAAATTCAAGATCTCAGGAGATTTTTTCTCATGCAGGTGAGACCTTGAATGGCCAGCGACTTATTGAGTTCCGGCTGGGCCACGAGACGGAATCGGAGCAGGGACTAGCGGTAGCGAGCGCAGAGCTCATGGTACGCGCGGAGACTGCACCACGAGCGCGCCATGTGCGCTACACGCTGTGGGCCTTCACAGTCCACGGGAACGCCACCGTGGGCGAGCTGGCCGGCGCCACAGAGGCCGGTGAGTCGCCAACCAGGAATCACAGCACAAACTTCAGTCCGCGGACTAAACGGTATTTTGAAAGTCGTTGTATATACTCGTATCTCCTTATCGTTAGTGACTGTTAAAACAAAGCACATATGGAGTACCTATATAATAATAACATCACTACTCCTGTATTTCCCCGAAAACGCAGGCAGAGTACATTCCCATGATTCACTTGTAATGTTGTACTCGCACAAATCCAGACGCCGAGCATTTACTAGGAATTTAAAATTAGAAAAACCTAAAAGTACCGATCCGGGGACCAAACTCAGGACCCGTCAATCAGCTTTCTTACTTGTAACCCAACATGTTATGTCACCCCAAAAAGTCATGAATGTAATATTAATCCTGTCGTAGTAGTATATTAAATTTATTTAATCAATCGTCGTGTGAATCCATACAAAGCTAACTACGATTACTTACTCTACGATTTTGTATAAACTACAAATGTACCTACATAAGGCACAATACAAACTTGTCTTGTAGTAGCTATTGCTAGGGTGGTCATGTATCACAGTAACATGGCTACTCGAACTAGGGTAGTGGATAAGTTGTAGCCGTTGTAGAAGGAAAAGCTTGTGTGTAAGGTGGAAGCCGGCCAGGTCGCGGGTGGCAGCGGCTGGACGTGACGGCGGCGGCGCGGCGTTGGGCGTCAGGCGGCGCGCACGGCCCGCTACGACTGCTACTGGACTGCAGTGGTTGTGCGGGCCGCGTGCGCCTGCGATTGGGCGGTGCGGCGGCCGCACGCCCCTTGCTGCGGCTGCGGCTCGAACCCCGTGCGCCGCGTCGCCGCCGCGCCCTCAACTGCGACGCCGCCGCGCGGGGCCGCTGCTGCCGACAAACTTACTACGTCAGCTTCCGCGCCCTCGGCTGGGACGACTGGATCGTCGCGCCCGAGGGCTACTATGCGAACTATTGCCGCGGCGCCTGCGAGCCCTACCTCAACTACCATTCGCAGGTTGAAAAGCTTTATAATCTATAGGTATATTTTTGAAGCAGCACGTAACAAACGGCAGTATATGTAGAAACATCGCCAATGATCACGACTTGTTTTTAATGCTGGTGCAACAATGATATTAAATAAATATCTGGGACATCTCCACACACAATAAATGTTCCATGTTTATTATTATAAGTGTACGTTGTACTGACGAAATCCCTGTAATGTAAGATATGTGCAAAGTGTTTGAGAAGATTAAAGTAATACTTAACAAATATGTACGTACAGATATAATATTGTTTTCAACGCAGGTGGTCAGGAGCGAACCTACTTAAGGGTTCCACTGAAAACTATGTTAGATATCTTTAATTTAAAAAATATATGTCATAGTTTGAAAAAAATCTATTGTAAGGTTGGCAACTCTGACATCAATTAAAACGCATCTATCGAACGAAACGGGTAATTTCCTGTCTCTTGTTTTTGGTCGGTGTATTTTTTCGCGTCTATTATGGAGGACTTCCCGCCGTGCTTAACGCCCGACCTGCATTCATTACAAAATATCAAATGTTACGAGACTAACAATATTACATCGATTATGAGTTCCGTCATAAACGCTTTCATAAATGGCTAATAGTCGAGTATTTAGGTAGGCCCCTAAGAAGTTTCAGTCCAGGGCGCCACAAACTCACGATCCGCCTATGCAGGTGGTGGAGGCCGCGCGGCTAGAGCGCTCGGCGTGTTGCGCGCCGGTCCGCTTCTCCGCGCTGTCGCTCATCTACTTCGGCGCCGACTCTAACATCATCAAACGCGACCTGCCCGAGATGGTGGTCGAGGAGTGCGACTGCCCCTAGCGGCCTGTACATAGCCTCCGCCCACCCCGCCCCGCTCTCCCGCCGCTATAAGGACGCTTCCGCCGCTCTCCAATCCGATTTAATCCGAATCGATCATAAATAATATTCTCGAATTGTGTAATATTTTGTTCCTCGCGTTCGAAAGACTATATC